>VDFB02345449.1:0-20082 GCA_007258455.2 Sequoia sempervirens
TGAGCCTTCTATGGAGGATTACTGGGCAAATTGCGCAGATGACTTCGAGGTTCGTAGACGTAGTTACGGCCGCTTCTCTCTCTCACAGATTTTTGTTTTCTTGTCAGAAGATGTGGGAGGTTTATCAGATGATGAGGGAGAAGTTCTTCCTTAGTTTTTCAGAGAGCAGGTTGATACACAA
Source organism: Sequoia sempervirens (assembly GCA_007258455.2). Taxonomy (NCBI): domain Eukaryota; kingdom Viridiplantae; phylum Streptophyta; class Pinopsida; order Cupressales; family Cupressaceae; genus Sequoia; species Sequoia sempervirens. The sequence goes on from VDFB02345449.1 coordinate 182, forward strand.
CCGTTGCCAGCAGTTGATTGGTATGCCAAGGAATATGCAACGGTCAAAGAGAGGTCAAGTAGAGTTATTCAGAACAGTATACTTTACCTCGACAGCAAGAAGACAAGGAGGGTAAGTGTTCCTAGAGCAGAGCTGCCAGTAGTGGTGAATCCTTCGCTACCTTCCTCATCAAAACCTAAACAAAAGAAGAGGAGTAATCCTCCCAAGAAAGTATAAGCGCCAAATAATTCAAAAGGCAAGGCGCTTGCCACTGTTACACACACAGAGCCTGACAGACAGCTGGTCACAGAGCCAGTTCAGAGGCCAGTTCATAGTTTGCCAGTGCCTGAGGTTCAGCCTCAAGTTCCTACACCAGTTTCAGAGCCGTCACCAACCCCAATTCTCATTGAATTGGATTTAGACTATCCACCTCGCAGTGGGTCCTCTACTCATTCACTCTCATCGCAACCTCCTGTTGCTAGTACAGACCCTTCTAGTAGCATTAGCCGAGACCAATCTTGGATCGAAGCTCAGCTAGGAAGGAAGAGGAGGCAGCCATCCTATGTTCTTAATCATTCTGATTTTGATGAGATTTAGTAGGATGCGCCAGACAAGAGGGTCAAGAACATGGTTCATGTAGAGAGAAACACTGACATGGAGATTGTTGTCGAGACTGCTGTACCTCCACAGGGGAAGAGCTTGGCTGAATTGGAATCTCAGGATTTTGAGGTTATCACAGTCAACCTTGGTCGTAGCACACGCCAGACTCAGGTTGATCTCCTACAAGTTGCTACAGACAGTGCCAGGGATAGGATACTGAAGGACGGAGAGGATAAGGCAGCCCTCAAGGCTGAAATCAGATAGCTTCGTCAGTATATTTCTAGTCTTGTACGTAGACCAGATGCCATTAACACACTCCCACCGATGCTTGAGCCTCCAGCAGATCAAAGTCAACTTAATCACTTAGTTGCATATGGCAAGCGTTTGGATGAATGGGAGGAGGAGTTCATTGCTAGAGGCCGTGCTATGCTCACAGAGTTATATCAGTTGCGGCACAATGCACGAGAGCTTTGTCTTCGTCTTCAGGATGAGGAGCGAGATATGGTGATTAATAAACCCCGGGATGAGATTATGATTGCTCACCTGAGTGTGGCATATGATGCAGTCACAGATGCAGAGGATAGAGAAGCTATCTACTCTTGGAAAACACAATTGGTTTTCAGAGCAAAGATAGAAGACACTTTGGCATCAGAGGTGGCTAAGAGTAGAGAGCACGTCACTAGTGCACTCCGGTTTGTGAGGACTCTAGTATCTCGCTTACCGTGCTGATATTAGATCGAGGGTGGTGCCTACGTTGAGCTTACCGATGTTCAGTCAGAGCTCCAGGCACTCATTCATACCATTTTCAATGGGGAGATCGTTGGCTGTAAGGTTACTCAGCTTACAGTCATGTCAGCATTGTTTGACAAAGCAATGAGGAGCAGAGGTGAACTTCAATCTCAGATCACAGCTGGTGAGGATATGCTGCATCAACATAGCATTCTTCGACACAGTCTCATAGCTCCAGATAGTGATGCAGTTAACAATCTCGTTGAGGGATTGGTTGCTCTAGATCGCACTCAGTAGACTTCAGTTTCCACCTCTCAGGATAGACATTACACACAAGAGTTAAACTTGGCGTTACCTTCTCAAGTTAACTCGCTGTCTTGTCTCATGCATATCTATTCTGAGATTAGCTTTACACACTTGGAGTTTCATTTAGGGTTTTTTCGTTAACTGATGGTAGTCTTTCAGTTAACTCGCTTTCAATAAGGACGTGCATGCTTGCACATTGTCCATTTTTAGAATAGATGTTTCGGTTAACTGATGGTAGTTTTCCAGTTAACTGTATAGTTTGCTTTATTAGGGCTTAGCGATAAATCTTGCATGCATTGCAAGACTGTAGTTGACTCAAGGTGATTTTAGGGTTCCCTACACCTTGACGTATATAAATAAGAGCTTTTGCTCATTTGTAAATAACTTTTGCTTGAGAGAGAAATATATGCTGTGCCTACCTTGCCCTCAATATTGCTCTTTTGGTATTTGTTCATGCGTCTTTACTATTATGATTAATTGTTATGCCACATAGGGTTTCATGCAATTATAATGGTGGATTCTTTCCATAGTTTAGATAAATCTGTTTTGCGCTCAATAAACTCGTTCAGATTGAGATGATAGTTGTGCCACCTTGCCCTCAAGTAGAGAATCTGCACTAGTTTATCGTATGTTGTTGTGAATAATAAACTCATTCGGATTGAGCTGATAGTCGTGCCACCTTTCCTTCAAGTAGAGAATCCGTGTTCAGTTTATCGTGTGGTGTTGTGAATAATAAACTTGTTTAGATTGAGCAGATAGGTGTGCCACCTTGCCTTCAAGTTGAGAATCTATACTCGTTTATTGTCTGATAGTCAAACCTTGCTCCATTTCCTCGTGCTCTGTTTTCTTGAGGAGATTGGATAGAATTTAAAGTATTTAAGTTTAGTTGTAGTTAGTAGATCTGCAAAACCAGAAAATACTCAGCTGCAACGTATAGTTTTTCGAGAAAGGCTTGTACCTCTACAGCTGAAACAAAAATATAGGATATAGTTTAGTTTATTTCCCTTTGCAAGTATTTTTGTCAAAGCACAACGAGGGAGCTTCCCCTCCTAGTTTGAAGAGCACTCATTGCGCAGTGTGCATAGGCTGTTCGTACCAACTCTTACTCCAGAGGTGCTAGTTGTTACGCCAACATAAGTCAGATTCAGCAAGGGACATTACATGCAGCATAATCATTCATTATGGTCAGGAAATAAATTGAAAAGTTACTCTCTGAATTGTAGATCATAAACTGTTTGTGAAATTGTCTACCTGAGCTGCAAATTTGGTAAACTAGAAGGGAAAAAATTTGCTCTCAGTTTAGGGTAGTGCACTACAGATGATGACCTTTATAATGAGCTTAGAAGGAAAAAACTGTGCTTCACTTGCAAAGAACCATGGGCCGCAGGCCATGAATGCTTTGAAAGGGGAAAAGTTAATCATTTAGAGGTCTACTTAGTTGATGAATCAGTATCAGAAAAATCAAAACAACTGTCTGATTTGGAAGATAAAGAAGAAGAAGAGTCATTTGAAGAGTCAAAAAAAGACAAGGAGAGTGAGGACACTCTTGCGCAACATTCTAGCTTTCACAAAAACAAAATTTTTCAAGGTTCATGGAGTCTTATGTGGACAGCGAATAGTTGCTCTCATTGATATTGGAGCCACGCATACTTTTATTGATGAATGTATTGTTGCCAAAAGAGGACTAAAAACCGAAGAATTTGAAGGCTTTAAGGTGATGGTGGCTGATGGTTTTACACTCACATGCACAAAGAAGATACGTCAAATGAGTATTCAGTTTGGGAAACTATGAAGTCAACAATGACGTCTATGTTGTTAGTATTGGTAACATAGATGCAGTTCTTGGCATCCAATGGATATGTTCTTTGGGGGAGATCACACTGAATTTACAAATCATGGAGGTGAAATTCCAATCAGATGGGAAGAAGGTTGTGTTGAGAAGGATGTCTAATGGAGGCCCTCACATTGTCTTTTTCAAGTGAATGGAAACATTGTTTCACCATGACTAAGTGGAGTGGGCAGAAAATTGTGTTATCATGCCCACCATTCCTCAAGAAGGAAAGAGGGATTGCCATCCTAATGTCTGAGCTTTGCAAGCGAAGCAATTTTTTCAGTGGCATACCACCTAGAAGATCACCTGAAAGGGGGATTGAGCACATGATAGAGTTGGAGGGGGTGCCAAGCCCGTCATCACCACCCCATATCGGCATCCAAAGTGTGTAAAATCCCGTAATCAGATTGATCGATACTTTCGATTTGCTCAGTTTGATAGACTTCGTTTTTTCAAACAAGCATGTGTATTTTGCAATGAAATGTGCATGAAATGGAAATGAACATATACATATAAGAAGAACAACTGGATAATCCATAGATATTGCATTTTAATGACAGCAGTACATATGGACAATGCAAATGTTGTCTAATTGTTAGAATAGTGATACAATGTTATACTAATTACTCAGAACTCAATGTTCTAGCAATCTTACAAGCATTACATTGATAACAGTAATTCTGAGACAGCGTATTGGACTTAGATTAGACTTAGAAATTTAAAGCAGACCCGTCTGCCTCCAATTCCCAGCAAAGCAATATGAGCTAACTAGAATCATTATGCACTACTGATTCATCTCTTTGAGCAATGCTGTTAACAAAATAACCTTGTACAATGCCCAGAATCACAAAAAGCAATGCTCAAATTTAATGACAGCAGTTACAAAAACTCAGAAATAAAGGGGAAACTGGCGATGGTAGCTGGTCTGAGTGTAACAGTAATAGAAGTAGAGTCCTGAGCTATTGTGAGAGATCACCAAAGACAGCAATAAACTCATGGCTGCTAGGAACTTGCCTAGAACTCTCCAACTGAGCAGCCATCTCCGAAATTTGCTTCACCTGATCTCTTTACACAACAGATACCTCCTCAAATATCGACACAGCCAGGGATATAAGCTCCCACGTCTTTCTAAATGCCTTTGGAAATTGTCAGATTCGTCTCTTATAGGTATTGGTGGCTAGTGAGGTAGTAAGAAGATTGCTTTTGTGATGTTGAGCAGTCAACCTAGCAGGTCTCAACCTCTATAGAGTCTCCTTATTAAAGCAGCGCACAAACAGAGAGCTCCTAATAGGTCACCTTTGACTCTCTTCAAGAATTGATAATGCCTTTGTTTTTCTCTAAGCAGCTCTCAATTTCTTCTGTCCTATCTGCCTTTGTTGATTATGAAGAAAGAGCTGGGTGCCACATGTATATTAATGCTCTTTCGATTACTTTATTCAAGCCGATTTCTCCTTGTAATCCATGACCTGGAAAAGACAAATATTCTTAACCTTTGACCCCGGCTTAAATAGAATCGATCTTCCCTTAAATAAATCACTCCAAGCAATATTTCCTTTAGACTTTATTGCTCAAAAAAGAAATAAATATTTCCGGCAACATGTAATTGATTTCCTCGATATTACTCAAAAGGTATTACTTTGCCCTTACCAAAGTATTATTCCAAAATTGCACATCTTGAAAATAATTAAGAATTTATGAATAATAATTTTATCATATGGATAGCTAGATACGTCAATAGTATGCAATAATAAATTAGCTATTGCATTTATAGAAATTCTTATTTAGAATTGCAATAATACATCAGCTATTGCAATTTTTCAAATCCTCAAATACTTAGCTTCTCAGACAAGCTGAATACAATCACTTTTCTCCAAATTTGGTCGCTAAAAGTGACCATTAAATTTGCCAATGAAGCACCTGTAGAAACCCTGGATGGATTCCTCAACAATCTCCAGCTAGGGTTGATCTTGCACAACCGAACCTTGTTTGGAATCCTCAACATGGCTTGATGGAGATTGTTACAAGTAGAAAGAGGAATCTTTGGAGAGATAAGAATTTAATTTTTAGATCCTCTGATGATGTCCCCATCTTCGCCAATCATTCGAAGGTTCTTTTTGCTCATAAATTGGTGAATTGGAGAGATATTTCGAACAAAGGATGGTTTAATGTTGGTTTGGAGTTTCTTGAGAAGATGTTTCCAGCCTTGGTCAAGAGCAATTGTTCTATTATGGATGCTGATTTTCAATATTGCAGCAGTTGTTCAGTTCATTGCATGATGATTTTCCTAAAATCAGATTTTGAGAGGTTCATTTCAGTTTTCATAGGCAGTTGGTACATTCATTCTTCCTCTTCTCAATCTTTTTTTAGTAATGGTTTATGGCCTCAAAAGTGGGAAATGATGTTCCATAGTGATTTGGGCCAGATTTGGATGGTGTTTAAGTTCCTTTATAGTGATTTACTCTATACTTCTTGCACGAGTGTTTGGGGCAGTGAACCCTTGCTTGTTTGGGTTCAACTTTTTGAGACTTTTGAGAGATTAGTGGGAGTTTTCAAAAAATTTCTTGCATATGTCAGAATTACTCAGAAGAGGCATTATACATCCTTGAGGAGCTTTGATGATGCGGCTGTTATGAACATGCAAAGGGTTGTTTATTCTTTTGCAAATAGCTATGATGGAGTCACATTTGTTGTTGTGATTTGGTTTGATGCTTTGAGGAGTGATGTTGATGAGAATATCTTTGAGTTGTTTAGAGTAATCTTCTTTATTCTCAGGATGGTGATTGACATTAACATCGCAGATGTTAATTCCTCAGAATTTATTGGGCATGAGATGCTGCTAGATTTTGATTCCATTCCTTCCATGTTTTTCAGTTTGAATTTCAAGCATGTTATCTCCTTGAGGTTGCAGGGATAGTTTATGCAGTTCTGGTGCAGTGATTTCATTCGTGTGATCAGAGTAGAGCAGCATCAGCATGATGGGACCTTTCCGAGATGGACTTGGGACCCCGAGATCCTACATGTTTGGTGGGATCAGTTTGGAGTGTTGTGGCATTGCTTGAGGACAAGCAATTTTGGGAAGGGTGGATTGTAATGTTCCCATTTTGGCCATACACTCTTCTTTGACTGATAGCCTATTTCCAGAAATCCGTAGGTTGATCAGAAGTGAAATTAGGGTTTCCTTGCTTGGAGGTTTGTGGCATTTCTAGGTATTTACTATTTTTAGTAAATACTAATTTTGACAGTGGTTTAGTTGTCAGCCTTCAGTAAGTCATTTTCAGTTGGAGCAGTTGCTTGGGTTTGATTTTGGCTTTAAAAAAGCATTATTTGGTGAAATAATATATTTCAAGGCATTAATGTTTTAATTCCAAGTTGACCCCTTGGCCTAGTTCATTAACTTTAAGTTGTGTTTAAAAGGTGGCCATGAAGGGGGATGCCCTCATGAAGGAGATATTCAATATTTAATAAAGTTTTATTGTGCCTTGAAGTGGATGCCATTCTAAAGGAGGATTTAATATTTTGAATTTTAAAATATTTCAAAGGGGACTTTTGGCGTCCCATTCTTGGAGGAGTTTTGGGAAGTCACCTCTTTTTCTATAAAAGAGAAGTTTTACTCTAGCCTTTGTGATCCATTCATTAATTGCTAAAGTTATGCTGTCGAAATGACATTGTGATTATTTCTTCGAGGGATGCTTACCTCCTAGATTCCAATCAATTTCGTGTTTGAGAGACAACACCTAATTGGTTTTTATTGCTGCTTCTCATTCAGACTAGCAGATGGAGCTCAATTGTTGAAGATTTTGGAGTTTTTCTCAGTTTTGGTGTTGCTGATATTACTACAACTCAAGGTGTTTTTTGTTAACAGTTTTTTGAGCAAATTAAATATCATTCTGGGTGTGTTTGCAAAATGATTCTATACCAAGGGCAACCCTTTCCACAGAAGATTGGAATTTAATTCGAAGTATTTTATTTTATCTTGCAAAATTACCCCTTTCATTAGGCCGTACCATTTCAAGAGGGCATTGAAGTTCATGATAAATTATTGATGGAGTTTTGATGCAATTTTGCCATTGCATATTGGGCGCCTATCCTCTAGAGAGTCATTGCAATTCATTTTATTCCATTTGAAGGTATTTTGAAGTAGTTGTGAGCATTTCATTAATTTATAGTTTGTTGGTTGATCATTTTCAGTTTGCTGGTTATTATTATCAGACCTCTAGAAGTTCAGATTTTGGTTATGTTTCCAGCATTTGAGAGATAATTTATTGTGGTGATCATCTTCTATCAATTGTGCTTTGATTCTATTGTATTAAAGAACATTCTGGAAGCTTATCTCTGTTATTTGCAGCTATTTCTATTCATTGTAAAGCTAGTTAGTAGTACTAACGGCTATTTAATTTTATTGCTGCAATTTATACTTGATTACACTCCCACAATTGAGTGGTTGAGTCTTTAGAATAAACATCTTTCTTGTTTGTAAATTCCCCCCACAAAATAATTGGTTGTGTGGACTGTTTTCCCCCCACGAAATAAGTGGAAGAGAGGATTTAATGGTTGGTTTGCCGCCTTAATAATGTAATAATCTCACCCACTGAATAAGTGGAGTATTCCCACTGCTTGTGGATGCTTGCATTAGTAGATGAATTGTAATTTGTAATGTCTCCTTCTCGAGCATGATCATTTCAGTTGACCGTTGGCCTATTCCGGAGACCTGTAGGCTACTTAGAAGGTGAAATTAGGGTTTCCTGTTTCAAAGGTTTTTGTTGCTCGTAATTTGGAGATTGTATTGCGAATTCTCTCTGGGTTTTCAGAGAGCTTCGCTGTGGTGTGACTTTGCGTTGCGTTGCGAGCACTTTCTGGAATTTACTATTTTTTGTAAATTCTATTTCTGGCAATGGTCCTGTTGTTTTCGGCACAGTTGGTTCTCTTCTTCAGCTGGTTCAGTTGGTTTCTTCACTTTTGGCCTCGGGATGCGTTTTGGAGAGATAAGTTCAATTTATTTAAATAATGTTATATTTTAGTGTTGACCCCCCCTTGGCCTAGTGCTTCAGTTCAAGTTGTTCTAAATGGTGGCTTTTCATGTGGGGACGCCTCATAGGAGGTAATTGAATATTTTTAAAAGGTTAATGCTTGCTTGAAGGGGGACGCCTATTTTATGGAGAGATGATTTTAAAATGAAGACAAAATTAGCTTTGAAAGGGGACGCCTATACTGGAGGGAAAAGAAGTCAAACTCAAATTTGAATTAGGGCGCACTTTCTAGAAGCATTTAGAGTTTCCTTGCTGGGCTTATAAAAGGAGACCACTCCTCTTCATTTGATCATCTTATGTCTACAGTAATGTTATGTTGCCGGAATGGTACTAGGATTGCTTTGAGGAATGTATGCCTCCTAGCCTTGGCATTGCTTCTCGCTTGAAAGATAGCGACTAGTGATGAGTTAGTTATAGATGAGTGAGCTTTGTAGTGAGTTTTTGCATTGTAGTTGTTGTTTATGCAGTTGTAATTCAGTTTCTTCCAAATTAATCAAAAATTTGGAGTTGCTGGTTTGTGTTGCAGATTGATGTTTTGACTCATAAGTATTTGGGCGAATTTATTTTGGTTCGAGGTAGTTTACCCATGCATTTGCTAGCTAAGGGCACCCCTCTCAGTGAAGTTTGAGAATTTTTAATGATGTCTTTTTTTATAACTCAAAATCGCCCCTCTCTTGCAGCCGTACCTTTTTGGGCTTACATTGAAGTTTGTGCAAAAAACATATGTTAGATTTTGGTTGGGTTTAGGGGTTCTAATTTGGGCGCCTTCATTCTAGAAGCATTCTACATTTGGTCTTATGCATTTTGAGTGAGTTTTGAGAGAGATACGTGCATTTTGGTGAGATACTAGGTTGCTGGTTATGCATTTTAACTTGCTGGTCTGTCATATCAGATTCAGGAAATTGCATTATGTTGATGGGTTGGTGACTAGAACATCTTATTAAGCTTTGAGGAGACATTGTTCATTATTGCAGCACTGGAGAGTTTCTAATCTTTGTCATGGCAAGCACTTTCTATCAAATTGTAAGCTGAACAGTAGTACTGTCAGCATTCTCACTCCTCTTTATTTTATTGTAATCCCCACTGAATAAGTGGAAGAGGCTGGCTTGCCGCCTATCTTGCATTTTGAGTATTGCATTGTAGCTCATTAGAATCTCCGCCATATGGTAGCTTCATTCCCATCTTGGGTTGGAAAGCACATTCTTGGCGTCGAGTTTACTTTCAGTATAATAGTTGGTAGGGATCCTCTGACCATATGCTCGCCATCATCTGGCGCATTCTTGGTTAGAGTTATTCAGTTCAGCATTGCATTGAGATCCTCTGACCATATGCTAACACCTTGCCCATCTCGGGATCCTGGTGTACATCCTTGGTTAGAGTTGAATTTTGCATCATTTTGGTTTTAGTGCTAACCCTAACGAATGTGTGTTACATTGCTTATTGTAATCAAAAATTGAAAAAAATTGGTTGGAATATTTCATAATTTCAGTTCCGTTTATACCTAATGATCCTCTGACCATATGCTATCACCTCTCCCACATTGGGATCTTGGTGAACATTCTTGGTTAGAGTTACTTTCCATGATGATTTGCTTTTGGAGCTAACGCTAATCAATGGTTTAATGCTGGTTTGTGTGTCTAATTTTGGGGGAAAAAGTAAGGGGAATATTTCATCTTTGTTGGATATCCAAATGGTGTCAAGGGGTATTGGCTCTTGGATATAGAGACACATGAGCTCTTCGTTGAGAGGAGTGTTCACTTTGAGGAAATCTCTCCTAGTGTGACCTCTAATCCTCCTCATCCTTCCTCCATAGTGGACTAAGGTGATAGTGACTCAAATGATTCTACCTCACCTCCAACTCATAAGGTAACACCTTCGTAGGGTTCACATTTTGAGGTTGAGGATTCTCGTCCTTCATCCCCATGTTCTTCATGCCCTTGCTGGGCTTGATAGACTCTCAAGTTAGCAAACAATCTTGTTGTGGATTCTTTAGATACTCAAAGGGCTCGGTCACAACATCAACATCTTCCACATGTCTACATTGCCACTGCTTCAGATCCACAGTCATTTAAGGAAGCATCAGGAATTCCTTAGTGGGATACAACAATGAGGACGGGTGTAGTTCCTTGATGAGGAACCACACATGGGATTTAGTTCGTCCTCCTAAGGGAAGAAAAATGGAATGATTTAGATGGACCAAATATGCAGTGGATGGAACTATGGACAAGTTCAAAGCACGGCATGTGACCAATGGTTTCTCATAGGTTCCTAGTATTGATTACATGGAAACCTTTGCCTCTGTTGCCAAAATGAACTCCATTTTCTTGACCCTTGCCATTGCTATAGCTCATGGATGGGTTGTACATCGAATAGATGTGAAGAGTGCATTTCTTCATAGTGATCTTGTAGAGGAGACTTACATGAAGCAACCATGTGGATTTGTTCAGGATTTTTCTTTGGTTTGTAGGTTAAGCAAGTCTATCTATGGCCTCAAACAAGCCCCTCAGTCTTGGTATTTGAAGATGGACTCCTTCTCTCAACATGATTCCCTAGGTGCCACTTGGATTTGAATGTCTACATTTTGCGACAGGATGGCTCTCACTTGTTTCTTGTTCTCTATGTTGATGACTTGTGTTGCAAGGTGTGCGCGCTTGGTCTCCTTGTGTTGTGCAACATAGGGCTCGGGTTCGTGACATGGCTTAACTGCCTCTCATGGATTCATTAACTTTGGCAATTGTATCGGGCATTAATAGGTCGATCTTTTGGTGCAATGACAATTGTCTGTCCAACAACTAGTATCAGAGCCTAGGTCACGGGTTCGAACCCCTCGCTTGCGCTGAAGGGGATTGTTGAAAGGTGTGTGCCCTTGGTCTCCTTGTGGTGTGCAATGCAGCGCTTGGGTTCATGACATGGCTTAACTGCCTCCCGTGGATTCATTAACTTTGGTGGTTGTATTGGGCATTAACAGGTCAATCTTTTTGTGCAATTGCAACTGTCTGTGCAAGAGACGTGATCATTATTGTGAGTTCATTATCCATCATTGGTAGAGTCAAATCCTCTCTACATGATAGATTTGCTATTATTGACTTGGGCCCTTTGCATTACTTTCTTGAGATTGATCTCACAGTCTTCTTTTGGGATCACTTTGGTCAGCCCAAGTATACTCTTGATCTTCTACCTCAGTTCCACATGGTTGATTGTAAGCCTACACCAACTCCCTTTCTATCTGGAGTCAAGCTTGAGGCCAATTGTTCTACTCCACTAGTTGATGCCACTTTGTATTGTCAGCTTGTTGGGAGCCTCATCTATTTGACTCACACCCACCCTGACATTTCTTTTGTGGTTGGCATGGTTTCACGCTTCATATAGGAACCACATGAGCTTCATTGGAAAGTTGCCAAATGCATCTTGTAATGTCCCCTTCTTGCTAGCTAGCAGGGTGTCGCCTTGCCTTCCTAATTCCCAAGGGCGAGTGTCGAAGTCAAAGGGAATCATTTATTTAATTGTTTAATTATCACATGGGTTCAAAACTACTCTTTTAATGTGATATTAAATAATTAATTAAATTATCTTCATTTAAAGTGACTATGTGAATGGGACAAAAAAAATGAGTCAATGAATTATTTATTTTAAGGGACTTTATAAAAATCACTTTAAATGGGTGCAAAAGGCGAATTTATGAAATGTGAGAAAATCAAATGAAGAAAGTGTATTTTGTCGGGCCTCTTTGGAAGGAAAGAATTGAAAAGAAAAGGATAGAGAGTTCATTCGCACTTTTCAACTTTTATGAACTTTTTGAAATGCATACATCTCCAAGGAAGCTCGAGCTCACGCCTTAGGGTTTGAAGGCTTAGCAGATCCAGTTTCGAATGTGAGACATCATCTCCTAGCTGGACGTTTCAGATTTTTGAGGAAGACATTTTATCAGGGTAAAATCGTTTGGGAAGTCATTGTGGCGGGAGATTGGACTGAGATTTTAAGTTCTTCACATTCTCGTGCCACCATTTTCTGATTTTTGGTTGCAGTATTGGAGTCGACTTTGGGGATTATTCTATGTTCTTTGAAGGCGTGGCTCCTCTTGTTATATCTTGGACGCACTCCATGGAAATACCTCAGCAAGTTAAGCTCGTGGTTTTTTGGGACTGAAGAAAGACGTAGAAGAGTTTATTCTTGAAGAAATCGAACCAGGGTCCAGCTGCTTGGTGTAGGTTGAAGGTGAAACTTCTACAGGGAATACGTGGCTGCAAGGAGGCTGGACGAGTTATATTTCAGTAGATTCGACTGAGAAAAATGGGTATATCTGCTGCACGTTTTTTGGCTGGAAGTCTCTAAAGACGTCTTCTTCACACTTTGAGTGGGGGCCGACTTTATTCCCAGGTCTGAGTTTCTTGCTTTGTAACTTGTGTTTAGTGGGTGTCACATGACTTTCTCAGACCATGAAAATCTCAGAATTTATATTACATACAGTCGTATATACTGAACTGTAATCTGTTTTTAAGTTGCTCACCATTATAAAGGAAGTAGACTCAGAAATTGTCTTTGTAACTGCTGCAAACTGTTTAATGAGCTTACCTACGCTTAGGGAAGGGACCATATTGTTGTACCCAAAACCAAAATTTTTGCTTCACTAAGGCATTTTGCTTAATTGAGTCTTAATCCTGTTAAAGTGATGTTAGAACGTCGTTTTTGGGGTTTTCAAATATGGAGTTGGTGTCAGTGTCATGTCAGTCTGTTACTGAAGAGATTTAAGAAAAGTGAAAATCTGAACGAAAAACATCAAAATTTTCTATCTCTGGAGAAGGGAGCACATTCTCAAATAGGCGCCCTATCTTTTAGGGGCTCAGATCCTGTTTTAGGTTTGTCACCTCCAGTGACATTGTCGACATCGTCGGCAGCGATGAGCTATCAAATTACGCTTAAGCGGACCTATTCGAGCAAGGATTCACGAGGAAGATCTGACGGTGTAAAAGCGAAGTAGCGAATTAAGCTTTCTTGAGTGAAAAGCGCAGCTTTTGAGAAAAGCGCCATCTTTTTTGAGGTACGGATGTAGGTTTTGGCTAAATGCCACCCAAGATGTTTATCTCATTGGTTCGGCTTAGCGGCGCGGCATCCGTCAGTGAATCACGAGTTCTTTGAGCGCTGAACGAGTCGCGTTAGGTCAAATCTCGATCAAACTATCGAGGAAGAAAAGGCAAAAGAGCACATTTTGAGAAAAGGCGCCCAAGCTTTTCGGGCCTTTAATGCTTTCTTTCGATGATTTGAGGATATTCAATGTCGCGTGTTACGTTCGACTCAAAGTTACTTTTGTCTCCGTCAGATCAGAAGATGTCTCGTCAGCTTGCGGTGGAAGTTTTTATATTATTTTTGTCGTTTCCAGAAATGGCTAAGTCTGGAATGAAAAGAGCAACTTTTGAAAGGGGCGCTCTTGTTTTTCACACACCTCGGATATTAGCGTTTTGCGATAATGCTTCTGAGATGTCGATGCGAGAGCGAGCTTAACCCATGATGAACACGAGTTCGATCACGAAAGGATTGTGCATCGAGAAGTTATGAAGGATTTTGTTTTTCCCGCCGTTAGAAATAAAGTTGAAATTTGTCGTCGGGGAAAAAGCATGACTTTTCAAAATAAACGGATTTTTGAGCCGGATGTCGTTTATGGTTTCTAGTCTCAAGATACCTTTTGATCGATTTTCTTAGCTGCGCAATGCACAATCGGCCCGACCAATCGGAGAGTCGGTGATCAAGCCCCGAGGTGTCGAGGATGAACGAAGATCCGGCAGGAAGTTTTAAGCAAATTTCATCAAATTTGGCTAAGTCACGGAATTAACGAGTTCAAAGTTGAATTTTCGAAAGTGAGTTGAATGGACGCCTTAACTGGAGTTCTGACTGCAGTTAGACTGAACGATTTCTGGGTTGTTATCTTCAGTTCATATATTGGCATGTGGAGTGATCTTTCAGTTTGCATGTTCAGTTAACTACCTTGCATGTCGAGTTAACTTGATTGCATGTTCACTTAACTGAAGATTATCACTATATGTCAACTGAAGTTTACATGCATGGCGATTTTGGTTGCACTTGTTGAAGATTGTTAACTTAACTTCCAAAAGGGTCGCTATTATTAGCATATTCTTTGCATGAGTATGGCGCACTCTTATCTCATTCTTGTTGATAACTGAAGATTGAAAAGGGTTGTTATTTTTAGAATTAAATTGAAGCTTAAGTGTGAAGTTGGCGCACTTCTTGAAGGCCAACTGAAGATTGAAAAGGGTCACTATTTTTAGAATATTCATTGCATGAAGATGGCGAACTTCTCATTTCAATTATGAATGTTAACTGAAGTTATCAAAAGGCACGCCTTAGGTTAAATGTGTGAATCCAAAGCAAGGTTGAAGATGGCGAACTTGATAAGATGGTTAACTGAAGCTAAAGTCGCATGGTTGAGTTGAACTGAAGACTTGAAAGGCAAACCCTAATGCATAACCACTTATTGAGCTTGTTCGAATTTCAGTTAACTATAATAAGGACCAATGAGAAGCCAAGCGCCATTTTTAAGCATGCTTTATTTAGTGCGAATTTTCTATGATGAAGTTCTATATATTTCAAGAATGGCGTCCATTATTACATCATCTTTTGCGCTGAAGCTTGTATTCTTTTGAGCGACCAGCAAGCTTAAGGTGATTCAGGTGTCCGTTTTCAGCGTTCTTCGAAGCTACGAGTTCAGATTGTTCAAAGGAAGTCGATTCTAGACTTTATTTCCACTTTGCATGCAGGTTTTATAAAGATTCGAAGAAGAGATTTGCAGATTTTTCAGAAGCAGACAAGCAAAACTTTCTATCTTACATCTTGAAGAAAACTTTCTTCTATTTCTCACCTTAGGTATTTCTTAGCATCATCAAAGAAATTCAACACATATTCGAGAATCGACCATTTTAAGGTTTAGCTTATTTCCATGCAAACCCACGTCTTAGATTTTTTGAAAAATTGCCCAGTAGCCTTCATTACACGAAGCTCGCTTTTCGAAGATTTCTAACTGCATGGGCCAAAACACATCTTTTGAAAACCGCTCATTTAGGTTTGTCCAGATTTCCGTTGTACAAAGCCTGTTTCGAGACCTACTCATGAAAATTGCCTCGAGGAAAGCTCTAAAGCCCCTGCCGGTTCTGTTGAAAAGTCTTTGCATGTTAGGCTAAATGACATTTTTTTCACAATTTTGACGTTGTGGGTTGTCTTAGAATCATTTTCCGGACAAAACCCATGTCTCAGAATTTTTGGTGAAAATTATCCTCCGACGGTATTTTTAGCCTCACTAGGAGCCATTTTTGTTTTTTGGAGAAAGTTGTTAGAACATAGCCGTGTTCACAGTCAACGGGCAAGTTTTTCAAAAGGCAGTTTAACTAGATTGAATTCAAGGCCAAATCGGTCTTAATTTAGGTTTTCATCAGAGCAGCTGACAATGAAGCGTTAAGTTGCAAAAGAAACAGAGATCACTTCATTTACGGAGCCGCCAAAATCACTAAGATCTTGTGCCATTATCTTCGTGAAAATGGTACCTACGCTGATCTCAAGGTTGTACAAACTGAGTTTCAGATGCATGTTTATGATATCTTGATGGAGGTTCTGATCACATTTTTCAGTAAATTTCAGCGAGTTTCAAGGAGACTGAAGATGTCAAAGAATGTATGCACACAGTCAAAGAAGGCGACAGAGAATTGAAGAAGCAGATTATTATTTTTGGACAGCGTCAAAGTGACGGAAGACAGAGTAATTAATGAGTTCTTGGTCGAAGTGTTAGACCGAGTTGACATGGAGTGATCTGCCAGTTGGAACCTGCAGTTAATTTCGAGGGTTGAGTCCTGAGCAGCAGTTAACTTGACTTCCAGTCTTCAGTTCACTTGCTGACTTAACACATGCTTATCTCATCCTCGGAGTTATCAACACAGGAGTTAGGGTTAGGGTTTCCAGTTAACTGAAGGTAGTGGCCAGTTAACTTTGCTTTAAATAAGGGCGTGCATGCTTGCACATTGTCCATTTTAGATTGATGTTTGATTAAGTGATGATAGTCTTCCGATTAAGCGCTTTGTAAGGGCGTGCATGCTTGCATGGTCATTGAGTTATTTGTACCCGGTTAAGCGTGGTAGCTTTCAGGTTGGCATGAACTACTTCATTAGGGTTTAATAATTAATCTTGCATGCATTTAAGTACATGCAGTGAAACTCAAAGACTGATTTTAGGGTTCCCTACACCTTGATGTATATAAATAAGAGCTTTTGCTCATTTGTAATTAACTTTTGCTGGAGAGAAATATATGCTGCGCCTACCTTGCCCTCAATATTCCTCTTTTTGTATTGGTTCATGTGTCTTCGCTATTGCAAATAATTGTTATGCCACATAGGGTTTCAAGAGATTGTAATGGTGAATTCTTTCTGTCTTGTGAATCTTTTATCATTATGAGCAAGTGTTATGCCACATAGGGTTTCATGAGTTTGTGATGATAAATTCGTATTGAGAAGCCTTTACTGTTTTGATCGAGTGTTATGCCACACAGGGTTTCATAAGATTGTCATGGTAAATCCTTCCCTTAGTTTAGATAAATCTGTTTTGTGAATCTTTTATCATTCTGATTAAGTGTTATGCCACATAGGGTTTCATAAGATTAGGATGATAAAGCTGTTTTGTGAGTCTTTTCTGTTATGGTCAAGTGTTAAGCCACACAGGGTTTCATAAGATTGTCATAGTAAATTCTCTAATTTGTTTTGTGCCCAATAAACTTGTCTAGATTGAGATGATAGATGCGCCACCTTGCCTTCAAGTAGAGAATCTAAACTCGTTTATCGTCCAATAGTCATCCCTGCTCCATTTCCTTATGCTCTGTTTTCTTGAGGAAACTGGATAGATTTAAAGTAGTTAGCTTAGTTGTAGTTAATGATCTGCGAAACCAGAAAATCCTTAGCTGCAACGTTCTTGGTTTTCTTAACCTTGTGCCTCTTCCAGCTGAGAACAAAAAGATAGGACTTAGATTACTTTTCTTTCCATGCATTCCAGCACAACGAGGGAGCTTCCCCTCCTAATTTGAAGAGCACTCATTGCGTAGTGTACATAGCTGTCCGTACAAACCTGCACTCCAGAGGTGTTAGATTTTACGCCAACACATATATCACCAGATAAAATATGTGGAACTGCTGGTAGATTTTGTAAGACTGTAACACCAGAAATAGTTTAATAAACGATTGTTAGAGCATGGTGATAATTCTGAAAATGTAACTGCTGGGATAAGTCTGCAACATGTCTCTAGAGAATTGTGGTAATTGCTGCTAATTGAAGGATTCAGCCTCTTATATCTGTTGTGTGTATTAGTGCATCTGCTTATCTTCTTTCAGCAATGACTGTCTTCACTGTATGCAAGCACTGTATCTGTTATGACTGAAAATGCATACCACAAACTAGCAATTCAAGCAAAATACCTGCATGGTTATATACCCCAGCCAGGGCATTATACAGGTCACCATATCATTTGATTTGTGTGTGCAAGTAATACTCGTGGTTTAACTGAATTGACATTCAAACGAGCTCCCCTCAAACCAAACAAAACAGTCAGAAAATTATGACAGCCTAAAAGCAGATCGCAAACCAGGTGTTTGACAAAATTCCAAGTAGGTTAATACTGAATTTTAAAGCAAAAAAATTGCAAGGCATTTTACACATCTTGCATTACATACAAGGTACTCAACATTATGGGATTCACTATGCAATAGGTATAGGACTCAACTTGGTTGGATATACAAATTTTGATTGGGATGGTGATCTTGATGATTGTAAGTCCGCTTTTATCTACAACTTTCATCTTGGTTCTGGCCCCATTTGTTGGTAGAGTAAGAAGCAGCATGTCGTTGCTCTCTCTTCGACTAAGATTGAGTATCAAGGAGTTGTTAATGTTGCTACTGAGGCTATTTGGCTTTAGGATATTTTGACTAAGTTTGGCTTCACCATTCCACGACCCATTGTCCTGTATTGTGACAATCAAAGTGCCATCTAGATCTTGAAGAACCCGGTTCAACATCAGCAGACCAGACATATTGAGATCCAAACGCACTACATTGGGGAGTTGATACAGGAGCAGGTCATTGATTTGCAGTATTGTCCTAGAGAAGAGCAAGTTGCAGATATCTTCACCAAATCCTTCATTGAGAGTAAGTATAACCATTTGTGAGCTCTCTTGGGGGTGAGAGATGTTTCTTTAGGGGGTCACTTGGCCTTCTTCATTTTCTCTTATGGGGGGACTTTTTCCTCACACAAGGTTTTGTCCTTCTCATCCTTTTGAGAGCAGTTTCTTGTTTTTTCTCTCTTTTGGGGAGGAGTTTTGTCCCATCGGGTTTTCTCCTTTTCTCCATCTCTGAGAGATTGAATTTGTACATGGGTACCTCATTAGGCCTAGGTGCCGGGACCCATCCTTGCATGTGTGCATGTTTGTTGTCCCCCCTATGTTGCACTGAAGGGGGGGTGTTGATGTGAATGGGGATATTTTGTAACTAGCTGCACTATTTGGTCCCTTTCACATCTTATCACTTAACTTTACTTAGGATTGACATAATCTTATCACTTTATGTGTCATATAAAAAGATTAAGGCACTTGTCATAATCTTATGTTGACTTTTATTTAGTATCCTAGGTGATTAAATATTAGTTGTCTCGTGTCATAGGATTAAGACACTTGTCATGTTCTTGTTTAATC
Source organism: Sequoia sempervirens (assembly GCA_007258455.2). Taxonomy (NCBI): domain Eukaryota; kingdom Viridiplantae; phylum Streptophyta; class Pinopsida; order Cupressales; family Cupressaceae; genus Sequoia; species Sequoia sempervirens. The sequence goes on from VDFB02345449.1 coordinate 19,383, forward strand.
CTATGTCTCACCTTGGCTATATAACCAAGGGTCTCTTTTATATTGTACATCCATTCTATTTGCATTCTTTGATAGGAATACAATTTGTTCGTCATATTGATCTTCTGAGTATTTTGTGCTTTCCATAGTTCTTTAGGTCTTGGGTGGCTATCTCCATATCACTAAAATCTGTTTTCTTAGAAAAAAGGGTGGTTCTCACTGCTGATTATAGTGGTTTCACTTCTAGAGGAGTTTGGGTAATAAATTGGGTCAAGGGACATTTGGGCCCTTGCTCGTGGTGTAAAGGCATGATTCCCCATGTCAAAGTTTTAAAAATTGGTGGAAAATTTTAAATTCGATGTATACACCTGATTTTGTTTGTCCACTTTGGGCTGTTAGACTTGGACATGCTCACCCAGTTTTTCTTGATTATTTCATTTTCTGGAATTGAATTTGCATTCAATTGGCAGGAAATTCTTTCATCCATGCATAATATTTCCACCATAGAGTTGCTTATAAAAGGCCAGTTTTGTCTCGTCCATGCTTACTCCACTTTTGAGGTTCTCATAGCGAAACATGTTCATAAGTGTGTAGTTTATGAAATTATATGATGGGCTTTGTTTCTAAGCAAGTAATCAATTTGTTATGCTCATGTGTGACTCATTTGTTTAGTGGTTGTTTTTTTAATTAGGTTTAACAAACCTCAACTTCTTTTCTAATG
>VDFB02345450.1:0-27083 GCA_007258455.2 Sequoia sempervirens
TGCAAGAAATTGGATTAATAGTTTAGATCAAAAGGTCTTCTCCCAACGATTGCCACAAGCTGAAAATCAACTATCAGTTGAATGCTATCAATGTGATTCCAAGATTTGATCATTTTGTTATATTTTTTACCCCAAAAATAAAAATGTAAAGAAGATACCCCTAATAAAATTTTGAGAACTTTCCAAAAATGTAAATTTTATAGAAAAAATCCTTAATTTAAGGCTTAGCGAGTAGATTTATGAAGTACTAATTTTCAAAGATTTGATTGTAGATTAATTATTTGTGGTCAAACTAAAAAATGTAAAGAACAAACCCCCTTTCGAATTCTGAGAGTTTCCTGAATCTACAAAAATTTCTGGAAAAGTCGTTGATTTGCGACCAAAATTTAAGATTTATGAAAAATCATAAAAACATGATAACTTTCTCAAAAATGTTGACCTAAAGCTAATTTTTGGAGTGTAAGCTTATGATATGATCTTTGACCTCCAGTAAAAAAACCCAGAAAAAAATTCGTAGTCATTTGGGAGATATGATGAAATCTTTGGAAATTACTAAAAATAGCATAACTCACTCAAAAATGTAGACCTAAATCTAATTTTTGGAATGTACGCTCCTGATATGATCCTTGACCTGTAGTAAAAAAACCTAGAAAAAAATTGCAGTCATCTGAAAGATATGATGAAATCGTTGGAAAATCCTAGGGTTTTGTCTTCAACTTGATCTGCACAAGTTTAGTCTTGAATTTTTTTAACAAAACAACAAGATAAGGTTAGAAAACCTTAGAGAATAAAGATACAATAAGGATGTTTGATTCACGTTCATTCAGTTGGCAGTATTGGATAAGATTTTTAAATGGTCAAAAGAGTACAAGGTCAAATTGAATCCAAAAAAGTGTCTTTGGGGTGCAATCCGACAAATTATTAGGATACATTGTCTCTCGTAGAGGTATTGAGGTTGATCCTGCAAAATTGAAAGCCAACATGTATATTCCTCTGCCAACAAACATAAGTCAACTTCATACCTTACAAGGAAGGTTACAATCTATCTGAAGGTTCATAGCTCAATTAGCAGATAAATGTCAACCATTTCAACATTTTCTTCATAAGGGAGTCCCATTCATATGGACTGATCACTGTCACGAGGTGTCCCAACAAATCAAGGACTATTTGTTATCACCTCCAGTTATCATGCCTCCTATTGATGGGAGATACCTAATACTATACATATCAACAACTTCATCAACATTGGGAGCCTTATTAGCACAAAATGATAATGATGGAAAAGAATGAGTTATCTATTATATCAGTCGCACACTTGTGGGGTACTAGCTTAATTACAGTCCTATTGAACGAGCATGCCTTTCAGTTGTCTTTTCCACTCAAAAGCTTCAACACTACATGTTGAATCATAGAACAAAACTGGTTGCAAAGATAGATCCCTTGAAATACCTACTCAACAAAGCAACATTAACAGGGCAATTAGCAAAGTGGGTCATGATCTTGAGTGAATTTGACATAGAATATGTTGATCATAAGGAAATGAAAGGACAAGTGATAGTTGATCAACTCGCATATGCACCAACAACAGTAGATCATCCTCTAGTGTTTGACTTTCCTATAATAGAGACCTCTATGGCATGGAAATTGTACTTTGATGGAAATTGTACTTTGATGGGTCCTATACAAGTCATGGTTCAGGAGCGGGTATCCTCTTTGTCACGCCCCAAGGGGACTCAATACCTAAGTCATACAGAATAGCATTCCTGTGCACAAATAACATGGTTGATTATGAAGCATTGCTAATAGGAATATGAATGGCCATAAATGGAAAATTAAGAATCTTTAAGTCTATGGTGACTCCCAATTGGTTATCCAATAATTATTTATCATTTCCCTCCACCTTTTATCAAATAATTATTTTTATTTATTTAATATTTTAACACCCCACCTTCTATAATTAAAAAAAAAATTAATTATTTAATTATTCATTTTCCCTCCTAATTTAAATTAAATAATTGCTATCATTATTTAATTTGAATTTCTTCTTAGTGAAGCCCTAAATCTCAACTAATTTCTTGGATCACGATCCATCCTTCCCATCCTTATCTATTTTCTTCTCTATTAATCTCATCCATTGATCATGATACCTCATCTTTCAATCCTAGCCCTTCATTTGAATTGGGATTTCTATAAAAGCAACCTATCATTCTCATTTCAAGGTTAACCACAATCTTTGAAGTTTTGCTATCTTGAGATCTAGCTATCTTGCATCAACATCAAGCTCATCATACAAGTTGCATACTATCTAAGAACAAATAAAGAAAAATTGAGAAGAGCAATGGAGAGGAATCAACTTTGACATATAGATTGAGTATTATTGCTTCATTATTATGATTTCTATGTTCATTTGTGCTTCATTGTTGGATTAGGATCTTCATAGCTTGAATTAGATAGCCTTGTGGTTGCTATCATTGATTCATGCTTATTTCCCCGAATTCTAACCCTGATCTATACTGATATATGTTTTATGCAATGCATTGCAGTATATTTCTTCCACAATAGCAAGGACAAAATGATAGAAATGTGCAAAAATTATAAAATGCAAGTCTTGTTGTTTACAAAGAATAGAGAGAGTTGATATGCTTGTTTACAAAGAATAGAGAGAGTTGATATGCTAACACATAAAATATAATTTAAAATATATATCAACAATCATATACCAATTCGCAGAAGGAGCTATTCTGATCTGAATGGAATGCCTGAGTTTCTTGGTCCATATTCTTCTTTTAATCCCCACATAAATTAATCTTTCAATTACCAAACACGATGCCCAACAAGTAATACGATAGACTTAGGAAAATGTTTTGATGGCCTTTTGAAGGTGTACGACGACATAAAGAGCATTGATTTCACTTGAAAGGAGGTGGTGGTTGATGTTTGAATGCGTCTTCCCTTCCACGTCACCTTTAAAGACTCCTTTGAATGTACAACTTCCCTTTATGTAGCCTTACGATTCCTTCAAATGTGGTACATGTCACATTAAGGATAACGATTAATATAGTGAGAAGGTTATAGTGAGAAGGTTCGGCTAGAATAATCACCCCTTATTTTATCAATAACATCCACTATGCAGCCATTAATGCTGGAATGTGAGGTACGACTACTATGCATGCAGCTATCACATCAATATTAAATATTTAACCTCAGATTTTCCCCGCACATATTCAACCATGAACTCTGAACTTTACTCCTATAAATAAGACCAATATTTGATAACAAAATTTGTCTCTAAAAGAGACTAAACAAATTTCGTAAATTCTCTGGTAAGCTCCAAGTGAGAAATTTGTGTAATTCCTCCAACCAACAAGCTAGGATAGATTAGTCGCACTACCAAAACTGGTATACCCGTAGGGTTTTCATCCTAGGGTTTTGAAACTATGAAAGCTCCTCAAAACACCAAGACAAATAATATCCAAGCATAATACACAAATGAGCTCACTTTTCACTTTTATTTTCTTTTTCAAAATATGCTTCTCAAAAACCATTTAATATTTCCGACTCATAATATTTCCTTAATGTCACTTTATAACATCACTTTAATTTAATTATTTAATATTACCTTTTTAAATGAACTTTTTGCCAGACAATATCAAACAATTAAACTAATTAATTCCCTTAATTCCAACTATAGCCTACAAGAATTAAATAGGCTAATAAGTCCTCTTGGAGCGATCATTTGGAAATGGACATTATACTCAAAAAAAGAATTTAGAATGCCAACAACTCTAGTTACCAAATGGTTGTATCTTGCAACAAACTCCCTAATTGGTTTGTTTTCTTCTTTCTTAACATTTGAGAGTTGTGCACGCAAAAGATGAGTTTCTTCTACTTACTTGAAATATGCAAGAAACTTTTCACATATTGACTCCTAGCTCATGATTGAGCCAACAAAAGGTGGGAAAACCAATTAGTTGTTGCACCTTGTAAGGTTTCCAAAAAGAAGTGAACTGCAACATCTTCATGTGTTATGACTAGAGTACTACATGTAGTGGTGAAGGCTAAAATATGCTTGTCGGGATGTTGCTTGCCATCACCATAGAACTTAGAAAAATTCTTCCTTAATCCACAAGGAAGCTCGTGATTTTTTGTCATTGTCAATGAACCAATTTGATTCCCCCATGGTAACAATAGAAGTGGGTGATTATTGATAAGGTGGTTACCCTCCTAATCAACCATAGTTTCTGAAGTTGAAAATATTGATAGCAACTCTAGAACCTTGGTTTCAAATTGAATGACTCAATGGGTAAGATGGTAGTCTTATGGCATTCCCCAATAAAGTTGTCAAAAACTGTAAGTGTTTTAATTTGCAATTATATATGCAACACAAAATGGGATAGATGTGTGGTAAAACCACTCTTTAAGAATTCGAAGGGGAAGCTCCTTGTAAATAAAAAACTAATCTAATAATAAACAATATGCACTTTCAATTTACAATTTGTATAAATGTTTATTGAGATGTTTTGTTATGTCTGTTAAGAGTTAAATTGTTTCAACAAATTTGCAAGCATTGTATATATTGTAGGTGAGCTCAAAGATGTAGCTCACGGCTTTGTATTGGGTTTACAAATTTAACCATAGCATTTATGTTTGTGTTAGCCTATTCAACTCCATGTGTACTTATCTTACTTAGTCTCTATTTTTAACTTAGTAGGTTAAGCATGTAGTCATAGGATTTGTTTTAAGTAAAACAACATAATATCCTTTTCCTAGCATTTTCCCTTGTCAAAACCAAAAAGATATACACTTAAATTTAGTTTAGCATAAACATGAACCACCCCAAAGCTCGTTATAAAATATGTACATAAAAAATACATATTGTCCAGTTATATGTTAGTTTTTAATTTAGAGGGAGCTTCCTCTTCTACTTCGAAGAGTACATCTACTAGAGAGAGCATGTTAGTTGTAATTGAAAATAAATTTATTCTATTTTATGTCAAATCTAAAATGTGTAAATTAAAATGCTAACAATATGTACACACATATGTTTGTTTATATATGTATGTTATGTATGCATACATATATATGTATATATATTATCTATGTACATATGTACACATATGCATGCATGTATATATGTGTAAATACATGTGTGTACATATACATATACATTTTATACACACACTCATACATGTAGATACATAGCATGCATATATGTACACATATACATGTTGTGAACATATATATATATAGAAGTGTATATATACGTATATACATATATAACAAACATATATGTATACATAATATAACATACATGTTATGTTATATATATGTGCACATGTATGTTATCTTATGTATGCATATATTAAGTATGTATTTGTGTGAACATATATAATATATATTGTGTACGTACATATATATACATACATACACGTACATACATATATACGTGTACAAATGGGTGCAAATACATATGCGTATGTTATGAATATACATATATACATGTAGATTTGCATATATAATATATATGCAAACATTATAACATTATATATAGAGAGAGAGACCAAAAAACCGAGGAAACTGCATTAAAAGAATATCATGGGCTTCCATATAAACATGTGTGTGAGAGAAAAAGGAAGCATGGTCAGTTTCAGCATAAATCTGACATAATAGAAACCCTTCCAGCAGCTTCTAGTTTTGAAATTTGGATATACATGATGTTTTCTGTTGAAGAAAGCATTTCAAATACTTACAGAATTAGACAATAACCCCTTGGAGCACTATGCCTTTCCCAGATTTTTCAAACAGAATATAATTCTCTTTATAAGTAATCATTATTTCCAACCAACTGTGGCCAAAAGCTTCACAGATGCAACAGGTATGCCAATAATATTAAATATACATTAACATATAGCTTAATTCAACTATGCAAGCATGATGCTAAATTTTTCACACAGATAATGAACTGAATTCCCTATTATGAGCTTTATTAAGAGCCTCAAATTCATAGCCAAGTGGTATTACAGGCTGAATACCCCCGGGATTCAGTGGAAAGAGGGTTCCATAATATCCATCCATAATTGCATGAAGATCACATGTTGAAGCAACCCCAGGCATCTGTCCATGTAAATGACATTATTCAGAAATAGAAAATTCAAGGTAATGAAGAAACCAACTGAATAACTTACCTATCTCACATAGTTTAGCAGATACCATGCATAGATGAAATCCTGCATATCTTATGACCATGTACATAGCATCGGAAAATATCATTCATTAGAAGAAAAATTGCACTCTAGAGTACAAAATCCAAGAAATTCAATACAAATATAACAATCAGTTTGAATCTGCAAGTGATTAAACTTTTGCAAGGGGCAGGAATAAAAAGAAATTCATCCATAAAAGTGATTCCCACTAAGCAACCACTGCCAAATCAATACAAGAAGAGAAGTGATCTACATGCATCACATATAGAATGATGTGGCTATGCCATTGCATGACCTTACGGACAATGATCCCAAGAAATCAATACTACTATCATCTTTAGTCAATTACGATGTGATGCTAACCTGTATTCACTACCTGAGAGAAAGCAAAAATAGCCATCTATCAATTCAAATTAGTTCCTCAAGACTCATACATTGCCAAAACCCTTGCTGATGAAGATTGCCAGCTCTGTCCATATTAATGATCATGGGTGTGCAGTTGCTTTGCAAGCCAAAAAGTGTCATGAAGAGTGCAACCATTTTTTCACTTTCTATAAGTTTCCAGTATGCAGGGATGCAAAAAGCAGGAAGATGAATTTTGAAGATGTCTAAAGAGATCCACCATATCTCGTAAGGCATTGCATGGGACCAACTCCTCTTAGCTGCAGAGGAACTAACAAATTATGGCAACTTGAAAATAATTAGTTTGTCAAGCTCCCCCCTTATGAATTACCACCACCAAAATGGGTTCTCTTGACCATAGAATATCATTCCTTGCTTCTGGTGTATTGAAGAAGCCCTTAAGTGCTGTAAAATCAACAATTGCATTCTTTTCTACAGGGTACATCTATCAAACAATCACCATTAACTCTGAATTTGCTGCACAATCTTCTATTTGAAGGATTATTTTGGACCTCTTCATGTACCATTTTGGATCAGTTGCATAAGCAGCTATGTGCAATGGTGTAGATGGTCCCACCTATGCTGAACAATGGGTTGCACTTTCAACTTGTAAAACCCTAATTGGGATCCCTATCACAAATAGAAGCACTCGCATGGCTCATCATGGTATAAAAAGTCTCCTAAATCTCCCAAGATTAGGAGAATCTGGAATTATGTATCTAATTCCAGGATCCTGGAACCTGCCCACCAGTCATCATTCAACAGTTATTGCTTGCCATCCTTGTCCATGTTTTGACTCTCCCACTAGGACAATTCACCACTAATAAAAGCAGTCTGCATTATTGCAGCTGAAACATCCTCTCCAATAAAATATAGTAACTAGCATATCTAGTTTTGATGGCATGAGGAATTCCATCTCACACAGGCCTCTAAACAGCTGGGGTGTGGTGATTGCTGTTAAACATGTGCCCAAGCTTTTACCAACACTGATATTCAATCAACCTTCAAAATGTCCTTCAATGAATTGCTCAAAGTATGTATGCAACACGGAGACATCCACTACAAGCATTTCAATTACAGCCATATTGAAGCATGCTTCAACCAAAAGAAGTCTCATAAGTTTTTCAGGCAGGAGCTTTTGTGCGTGTTAGATTTTTTCATTTACAATTTAAATGAGGAAAACAAGATTAACTCATCCAACTCATAGAATTGGAAGAAGTCATTTATATTTATTTGGGAAGAGAAGCATTTATCAGGGAAAAAACATTCTGGAATGATCTCAAAGAAATATCACATGTAGTTATGGGTGCTTTAACAGGACGTATGTCATGTTCCCTTTTTAGAACTAAAAGAATTAATTGAGGAATCCTAGCCTATTTTTTATTTCCCACAAGCTAAGGAATGAAATAAGGGAAATAATATATTTTCAATGGGCCCAATCACTTTATTTTCAAAAGGGCAATTTAAATATTATTATAGGGCCCCTATAATATTTATAAAATGTTTTTAATGTCTTTATTCAAATTGTAATTCAAAAGGTGCCTTTTGATGTAATTTGAAAGTATTTTTTAACACTTGGAAAGAAAAAGTAAATAAAATAGAGGGCCCAAAAGATAACTATAAAAGAAAGGCACTGCTCAAAGAAAATCATTGGAATTTGTTATTTCACTTTTCCTCCCAAATACTTTCAAGGACGAAAACCCTCTTGGTTTCCATATTTGAATTTAAGGACAAAAATCCTCTTATCCAGAAGGTGATTCCATTTGGCAACCACAATTGTGTGAATTGATGAAGATTGTTGAGCATTTGTGATATTTTTATATCAAGTGTTGCTTTTCTCATCATTCTAGGGCTGCACACCTATAGGATATGCTATTTATCATGTTTCCAACCATCATAATGGTTGTAACTTGTACCCAACTTTTAATCATTGTTTCAGTTATCATCATCAAGACACCCAAGGTTTCAAACTATTGCTATTGTTTGTGGAATACTTCAATCATTGGATCAGTTGTAATTCATGTCTCCAACCATTATTTTGAGGGAATTTTGTTGTGGTCGCTGACATAGGGTTTGGATCTATTGTTTATTAAGGTTTCCAAAAATTCATCAATGTTTCCAACCCTCATAATGGCTGCACCCAACATTTGATTGATGTTTCCAGCTATATTTGATGTTGCAGCTAGGGTTTGGATTATTTTTCTGCTGGTGTAAGTCATGTAAGACATTGATCTACTGTTTCAGGTGTTTTTATAGCCTACATCTTGCATTCCAGTGCCATCATATAGTAGTAACTTTGTTGAGTTTAGAGATGTTGATGATGATGTTGCTAATAAGGGTTTAGATCTGCAAAAAACATCACATCATTGCTGCCCTATTTCCATTTATTGTGGATTTTGTTGGTTGAATATTTTGTAAACTTAGTAGGTTTGACAAAATGGTGATTTCAACACAGTGTGTGAGTTAAACTCTCCTATTTAAGGGAAGGCTCCCCCTATCTAAATAACTAAAAACAAATATAGGTGGAATGATAATCTTTCCTCTTGTTTTAGGAGAGATTAAACTCTTTTCTCTTCGCAGAAAAGTAATATGAACTTTTAAATAAATTATAACAGCAGCTTGTAATAAAATCAGTAGAAAGGAAATGAAGTTTCCTGAAAGCTCAAAGACTTCCGAGACTTCCTTCGAGACGGGAAAACAACCTCAAGCACAAAGTCTTGAAAATCTGCAATCCTATCTACCCTTTTGAAAGATAATTCCAATGATAACATACAGCACAAGACAACACAAAGTCTGCGAATATGATTTATCTATTAACTATCACGAATGGGAATCGTTACGAGCACAAAGACTTGTAATTCTTCTTAACTTCTAAATTATGAATTCAATCTTCAACATTTACAGCACAAAGTCTGAAAATATTTTGATTGAAGCTCTCCCTAGCAATCTTCTACAATCTCCAAATAATCACAAAGTAATGCCCCAAAATGACAAAAGAACACAATGGATGCAAAGTAAGATTTCAAATTTTCAACACAAAGTCTGAAATCTGCAACTCTTTGATATTATTTGAAAAAGATAAACTTATAACTATAAAGCTCAAAGTCTTTATGAGTACAAAATTCTGCAGAGTTTTCTTGATTGCCAAAAAGATATGTTTACAAAGGACCCTCTCAAGTATTTATAGGAGAGAGGTCATGAGAAAAAGGTGGGAGGATCCCAACTAACTTGAGAAATTCTCTCAACCACCAACTACTTGCAATTGAGTTATTCAAAATTACAGTCTTAAACTATTTTGACTTGTAATTAGATTACATGTAATTACATTTTACAAAAATGCAAGTGAAAGAAACACTTGCAATTACAATTTTTGCTTTCACATGTAACTTGTCAAAACAAAGTACATAAAACATAACAGAAGTAAATTATATGTCATCCTCTATCGACGAAGTCATCATGTTGCTACAAACTGCTTTTTAATCAACTATCTTTTCCTTTTCACAATTCTAAAATGTCTTGATTCACCGTCCTATCTCAATAGACCTGTATAGGACTGCCTTTGCATGTTACTAATTTCCATAGGTAAGAAGATCTTTTGATGAAGAATATCCTTTTTAAAGATCTCTTGGAAATATCATCACTTTCTCTTGGCATGAATGTCCTTCATTTTGTTCAATTATTCTTTACTCTTCATAGATCTCTGTCTAGCTTTCTTGTGTTCTCCTTGCACATATCTGTGATCTATCTTTTTACTTCTAAGACTCCTGAAAGTCTGCACTTTAGGACTGCTGCTGCTTCTCTTCATTAACCGCTAATCAAAAAGTGTGAAAACTTGTATCTTCTCTCAGTTTTCCAATCTTTTCCCGCTTCTCCTCCACAAACCATCTACAAGATTGCTTCAACATTAGTTATATATGCACGAACTAACTCTCTTTTGTATTGGCAATTATGGTAATAGAAAGGACAGTGTGGATTTTCCCTCTTGAAAAACCAGTTCATTCTTCAAATCTTCATGTTCAGGTCTGCAACTTTGTATGACTGTTCCTTAGCATAGAACATTCATTACAAGTGACTAACTTGTAATTCGGGTTTTGGAAGAGACATTGCAAGTAAAAGTAGAAAATTTTCAACTTGCATTTTATATTGAAATTTCCAACTTGTAATAGATAAACAAAAACCCGATTTGCTTCTAAAAACATCATCATTTTTTGTTTATTTTTCTATTTTCAGAAAATGGTAATGGAATTATAAAATGGAAGGGCAAGTGACTATGAAATGAAAGGAGATGTAAAGAAATGAAATGGTATGGAGGGTATATGGAGGGGAAACGTGTTCTCGACAAAAGTAGAGAATAACGTGTATGGAATGAAAGAGAAAGTCGTTTCCATAAAACACGTTTTTGTACAATGATGAAGGCGAATGAAGAAGGAAAACGTTTTTAGTATGTTGGCGTAACAACTAACACCTCTGGAGTAGAAGTTGTTATGAACAGCCTATGTACACTACGTAATGAGTGCTCTTCAAATTATGGAGGGGAAGCTCCCTCGTTATGCTTTGACAAATGTACTTGCAAAGGAAAAATAAGCTAAAACTATGTCCTGTCTTTTTGTTTCAGCTGCTAGAGGCACAAGGCTTTCTTGAAAGAACTTACACGTTGCAGCTGAGTTTTCTCTGGTTTCGCAAATCAACTAAACTACAACTTATATCTATCCAATCTCCTCAGGAAAACAGAGCAAGAGGAAATGGAGCAAGGTTATGACTATCAGACGATAAACGCATTCAGATTCTCTACTTGAAGGCAAGGTGGCGCAACTATCATCTCAATCTGAACAAGTTTATTAAGCACAAAACAGATTTGAGAATTTGCTATGATAATCTTATGAAACCCTATGTGGCATAACACTCAATCAGCATAGTAAAGACTCACAAACAGCTTTTATCATCAAAATCTTTGTGAAACCCTATGTGGCATAACACTCAATCGTAATGACAAAAGATTCACAAAACAGATTTTCCTAATCTAAGAGAAGATTCACCATGAAAACTTTATGAAACCCTGTGTGGCATAACACTCGATCAGCATAGTAAATACTTCACAAAACGGTTTTATCATTACAATCTTACGAAACCCTGTGTGGCATAACGTTTGATCATAACAATAAAAGATTCACAAGACAGATTTCTCTAAACTATGGAAGAATCCAGCATTACAATCTTTCGAAACCCTATGTGGCATAACAATCAATTTGCAATAATGAAGACACATGAACAAATACCAAAAAGAGCAATATTGAGGGCAAGGTAGGCGCAGCATATATTTCTCTCTCAAGCAAAAGTTATTTACAAATGAGCAAAAGCTCTTATTTATATACATCAAGGTGTAGGTAACCCTAAAATCACCTTGAGTTCACTACAGTTCTTGCAATGCATGCAAGTCATGCGCCCTAACCCTAATGAAGTAAACTATACAGTTAACTGGGCAACTACCATCAGTTTAACTGGTACAAATAACCTAATTGGACAATGTGCAAGCATGCACGTCCTTATTTAAAGCAAAGTTAACTGGCCACTACCTTCAGTTAACTGGAAACCCTAACCCTAACTCCTGTGTTGATAACTCCGAGGATGAGATAAGCATGTGTTAAGTCAGCAAGTGAACTGAAGACTGGAAGTCAAGTTAACTGCTGCTCAGGACTCAACCCTAGAAATTAACTGCACGTTCTAACTGACAGATCACTCCATGTCAACTCGGTCTAACACTTCGACCAAGAACTCATCGATCTCCCTGTCATCTGGCACTTTGATGCTGCTAAAAATAACAGTCTGCTTCTTTAGTTCTCTGCCACTTTTAGTAATTGTGTGCACACCATCTTTGCATTCTTCAGTCGCCTTTCTCAAACTGGCTGCAATCACTGAAACATTTTCTAATTTTGGCGCCCTAGGTTCACCTTCAAGGCTGTCAAAAATCAGCTTCTCGAATTCCGCTTGAACTTTTTCCAACTCAACATACGTGCCATCTTCGAGAAGATAATGACACGGGATCTGAACAACGAAGCCACTGACAAGTGCAAGCACTCCAACTACGTCATCCTTCAGTGAAAATAACTTGGAAGAGATTTTCTCACATATTTCTGTTCTGAGAAGGTGCTGCTCTTTCCAAGTGAAGACTTTCTCTTGATCTTCGATCTCCTCCAAAGCATCGCATGCAACTGATAACTGAGATACAAGAACGCGATCCTTTGCCAAGCTCTCTGCAACTGCAATATCCAGCAACTGAATACCCTGACGGAGTTTGTGTGCCTCACTCCTCAACTGATATAAATCTGCAAGAAGAGTTTTACCAGCAGCAACTAAACTGTCAATCCAATCATCCAAAAGTCTGCCATGACTGACCAACTGATCCAATTTTCGTTTCTCTGCAGGTGTGTGCTGAGGAAGAACCGGTGCTCTATTTGGATTCCCATGAACAAGATCAGAAATGTATTGACGAAGTTGACTAATTTCAGTTTTGAGTAAAGCCTTATCTTCTCCATCCTTCGTGATACGCTCTTCAAGATTATTGGTAACAATCTTAAGAAGAGATACATCTGTCTCTCGTGTGGTCCTGCCAAGATTTGCCTTAGTGAATGTAAAGTCACCCACTTCGACCTCATCCAAGCTTTTACCTTCTGGAGGCACTGCAACTTCTATCACAATCTCTGATTCAGGGGTCTTTTCGATGTGCACTTGCTTCTTAATCTTCTTGTTTGATCTCCTCTGATAGGGCTCACCAAACTCTGACAAATCAAGGTTGTATGACGGTTCACGCCTTTGTCTTCCCAAAGACTTTTCGAGCCAACAAGACTGAACAATATTTTCAATTCGTGGAGAGACTGTCCCTGATGTATCAACCTGTGGTGTTTCAGTTGTCTCCGATCCTGCTTGAATTTGTGGCTCAGGCTCAGAATCTATATCAATAGGCGGAACGTGAGGTGAACTAGGAAGTGAAACGTGAGGCTCAGTTTGAATAACTGTCTCTACTGGAACCTCAGGAATACTCTCAATTTGTTTCTGCTTCCTTTTACCAGTAGCTCTTTTCCCTGTGTTTCCACTGAGTCTAACTCCTTCCGGAGGTATTATAATGGCTTTAACTCTGGGTCTTGCTCTAGAAGTAGAAGGCAATGACGAGAAATCCTTTGGCGGCTCTGCTACAGGAACTGACTTCCGTGTTCGTTTGCTTTCCAAGAATAACTTGCTAGTTTTGATCACTGATCTGGAAACCTCTTCAATAGAAATATTCTCCTTGGCATACCAATCAGGTGAGCGAAGTGGCTGCCTAGCAACTTGATCCTTAACATAAGAATTGAGAAGAACTTCTCCATCATCATCCGACAAACCATCAACATCTTCTGACAAGTAATCAGAGAGCTGACCAACAGTAAGTCTACAATAGTGACGACGACGAACTTCGAATTCATCTTCACAATTTGCCCAGAAATCTTCAAGTGCTGGCGCATGTGCAATCCCTCGCTCTAACCGATTTGCATAATGTCCAAGAGGATCATAGGAACGCCTCTCAGTATAAGGCTTGAATTTGAACCTTTCTATCTCAGTAGACATACGCCTGGCATCTGTTGCTGCATCACATGTGAAAATTCCCAATGAGAATGGAAAATTTGCCGCAGCCTTATGACGACTACGAAGAAAGAAGTGAACGTGCTGCATTTGCCTGAGGAACTCCATAAAGACAATCTTGTCTGACGGATATCTCGGCAACATCAGAGGCTCTCCAACATAACCATAAACTCGGAGGTACGTGAAAGTAGGAAACTGTATGAACCAATCTGCCCAAGTCTCCATTGCTGATTTGGCCTCGGCTGAAATACGAATGTGCATCTCATCATCAAGATCCCTCACGGTTCTCATGGCAAAGTGATCATTCACCACTCGGAAGTCCTGCTCAGACTGAGAAAACTCTAGCTGTGGATAATACTCATGAATATGCTGAACACCGAGAGTACCATTGGTTTTAAGAAGTCTGAAACTACCTTGAAATGCCACCAAGTAGACCAAATAAGATATCATATGAAACTCGTGATGCTTGAGAAAGTTAGAAATCTGCTGATGTAAGCAATCACTAATTAACATAGCCCAGTCAAAACGCTCTGTGCCATCAAGGATTCTGGTAATCAGGTAGAACATCCATGGACGGAAAGTATTAGCATCTGACTGGCCGGTAACTCGATTGAGTAAGGTGATCAAAACAGCAACTTCTCCTTTAAATTCACCACGACCAACCTTCTTAGGCAAGTTAGTTTTCTGAATTGTCAACCATTTCTGAGCAACCTTTCTCTGTGAACGTTGATGATCAGCATCCCATATCTTCTCACAAGCTTCAAGATCAACAGTAAAGTTATCTGAGCGAGGAGAAATAGCAAAACATCTTTCTATGTCCTTCGGCTTGAGACTGCAAACCACTCTTCCATCAACCGATCTGATCTGTCGTGAAGACGAGTCATAATGCTTAATGCAAGCAAGTACGAACTCAAGATCGAAGATAGAAACAGGAATGGATGCCGCTGCCAGCAACCCGGAACGCTCAAGATTCTTCATCGAATTGCTGCTAACACCTTCTAAACTGCTCAGATTGACCACTGGATAAACATGATTTAGGTCCGTATCTGAAGTCTTGGTGAAATTATGTGTAAGGACTGATTTCACCTTGTAATCAATGAGATTGAACTGCATTTTGAAAATGGTGACTTTTGACTGTAAAGTCGAATATGCTTGAAGAACTTTCTGAAAAACTCTGAACAAGGCTAAAAATAGCTTCTGACAGGAGAAATTTTCGAAGAAATTCTGGAACATGGGTTTTGTGCACAACTGAATTCTGAACAAACCCAGGATAGCTGGATTTTGGAAAAAATGTGATTCAAGCCCACATGCAAAGAAGATTCTCGGAAAAAGGCTCAGAGCTTCAGAATGAAGGCTACGGGGCGATTTTCTCGAAAAAATCTAAGAAGTGGGTCTTGTTGCAAACGCTGAAATATGAGAACCCAGATGAACAGATTCTGAAAATGTGTTGAATTACTCTGGCATGCGAAGAAAGTACCTAAGGTGAGAAATAGAAGAAATAAGACAGAAGATAGAAAGTTTTGCTTGTCTGCTTCTGAAAAATCTGCAAATCTCTTCTTCGAATCTTTATAAAACCTGCATGCAAAGTGGAAATGAAGTCTAGAATTGACTTCCTCTGAAGAATCTGAGCTCGTAGCTTCGAAGAACGCTGAAAACGGACACCTGAATCACCTTAAGCTTGCTGGTCGCTCAAAAGAATACAAGCTTTCAGAGCAAAAGATGATGCAATAATGGGACGCCATCTTGGAAATATATAGAATTTCATCATAAGAAATTCGCACTAAACAAAGCATGCATTAAAAATGGCGCTAGGCTTCTTATTGGTCTTCATAGTAGTTAACTAGAACTCAAACAAGCTCAATAAGTGGACGCATTAGGGTTTGCCTTTCACATCTTTAGTTTAAACTCAAACATGCGACTTTAGCTTCAGTTAGAATCTTATCAAATTCGCCACCTTCAACTTCTCTTTGGATTCATCAACTTGACCTAAGGCGTGCCCTTTTGACACTTCAGTTAACAATAAGAATGGGATAAGAGATTTGCCAAACTCATGCAATAATAAGCTAAAAATAGCTAGCCTTTAGGAACTTTAGTTTGGCCTTCAACAAGTGCGCCAACTTCATGCTTTAATCAATTATAATCTAAAAATAGCAACCCTTTTCAAACTAAAGTTGCCCTTTCCTTGAAAAGTGCGCCATCTTCACTATTGTCTTGCTTCACTTTTCAAAAACTAAAAATAGCGACCCTTTTCATGAGTGAAGTTTTCAACTTCAAATTCGCCATACTTCATCAAATATGCTTCACGCTTCACAAAATAATGCTTCATGCTTCACTTCGTCCCTTTTGAACTTCAGTTAACATTTGATGAAGCGCCATCTTCACTAAAATCTCATAATTTTGACCAAAATTCGCCATGCATGTAAACTTCAGTTGACTTTTAGTGGTAATCTTCAGTTAAACTTAACATGCAACCAAGTTAACTGAACATGCAAGGTAGTTAACTGAACATGCAAACCAGTTAACTTAACATGCAAACTGAAAGATCACTCCACATGCAAACATATGAACTGAAGATGACAACCCAAAAATCGTTCAGTCTAACTGCAGTCAGAACTCCAGTTAAGGCGTCCATTCAACTCACTTTCAAAAATTCAAATTTGAACTCTTGGGCGAATTCCAGACTTAGCCATATTTTATGAAAATTTAAGCTAAAACCTCTGCCGGGACCTCTGTTCATCCTCTGACACTAATTCGGTAGCTTCTCAATTGGGTGGTGGTGCATTCGCAATTTGAGTAAAAGCCCGATTAAAATGATATCAAATCTGCATGTCATAAAGCGACGCTCGAAGCTCAAAAATCAAAGCCTTTTGAAAGTGGCTTTTCCTGACTTAGTCAAATTTCAACCTGCATCACCGAAGGGAAAAACAAAATCCTTCATAACTTCTGATTTATCAACTTTCAGGACTGAAACTCAGGTTCACTGCGAAGCCAAGCTCGTTCTGCACGACATCTGGAAAGGCACATTTCCCCAGAAAACGTCATCTGAGGTGTGAAAAACAAGAGCGCCCCTTTCAAAAGTTACTCTTTTCATTCGGGACTTAGCCATTTAGAAAGCGACAAAATAATATAAAACTTCCTTTACCAAAGGCGGCAGAGACATCTTACGTCGTGAGCGAATAGCGGAAAGGCTGAGCGCCCAACACGGACACATTTGAATACGAAATCATCGGAGAGAAAGCATTAAAAGGGCTGAAAGCTTGAGCCTTTCTCAAAATGTGCTCTTTTGCTTTTCTCCCCGATGATATTAAAACTGGGTGATAGCGTTTAACCACGGGTTCCGGATGCTTCAACGCTTTCGATTCACCCTCTGGCTGGTTAAGTAGCGAAGCGAGCGAATGTAAGGATAAACATCTTAGGTGGCATTGACCAAAACCTCGTCAACCTCAAAAGATGCGGCCATACGAAGAGCTGGCGGCTTTTCTCCGATTAATAATTCTTGCTTTTCGCCTCGTTTTACATATCTTCCATAACTCGAACAAAGCCAATTAGTTTAGCGAGCTTGATAAGCTCGCTATGAAGGCGTGATCTTACGGACAAATGCTTTCTGCTGGGTGACAAACCTAAAAGCGGATCTGAGCCCCAAAAGATAGAAGCCCATTTCAGATATGCTCCCTTCTCGAGGAGATAGAAAATTTTTGGCGTTTTTCGTTGATTTTCACTTTTCTTAAATTTCTTCAGTGACAAACTGACATGACACTAACACCAACTCCATATTTAGAAACCCCAAAAACGACCTTCTAGCATCACTTTAACAAGATTAAGACTCAATTAAGCAAAATGCCTTAGTGAAGCAAAAATTTTGGTTTTGGGTACAACATAGTATAAAAAGAAAAACGGGTTTTTGTGTATTTACAAATGTAAGGAATGAATAAATAATAGAAAAAAAGGCAAATGTATTGGAAAAGAATATGATGTTTCTGTATAAAACAGTAAAACATGAGAAGGAGATGAAGAGAAACGCGTATTTATTCAAGACATTCTCTTCTTTAAACAAAGAACGTTGGAATCAAAGGCAAAACGCATGAATGTAAATCACGTTTTTCATACAAAGATGATAAATAACATAAAACGTTATAAAGAAATAAGGAAATAAGCAACATACCTGAGAAGAAAAACGAAGAAGAAAACCCTAGGCGCGTTTTGCAAACTCAGCAAAGAAAAAGACTTGAATATTAACAGTTGAAAGCCCGATTTTAAAACTCCTAGATCTATAAAATCTGTTTGAAATAAGGAAGAAAGGCGAAATAGAATTCGAACTGCTCTGATCAGGAATGGCGTCGAACTTTTAAGAGCTCTTTGCAAGTTAAAAATGACACAAAAATAAAATTGGGCTTTTCAAAGACAAATGCAAGTGACTTTTGACAAAATCGGGTTTTTAAAATGACATTGGAAGTGAAATCGGGCTTTTTACATGCTATTGCAAGTGAAATCGGGCTTTTTACATGCTATTGCAAGTAGAACAAAAGAAAAAGAATAAAGGTCGGACCTTTTTGAGGCACTTGCAAGTTATTTAAATGAAATCGGAATTTTTAAATGCCATTGCAAGTAACTTAAATGAAAAAGTAACTTGTAATGGACTTAAAAAGTTCCTATACTTGCAATATAACCAAAAAGTTCCTATTATTGACTTGCAGTGAAGCTCAAAATCTCCTACTTGCAGTGATGTCAGAAAAAACCAAAATGGACCAAAAATACACTAAAAATGACTCAGAATTTAATAAAAACGGACGAGAATGCGTAAAAAGTGATAACCCAAAGGATTATAGACTTAAAATTGAGATCTTCCAATCTTTGCACCTCGTAAAACGTGCCTTAGAAGAGAAAATATTCAAATTTTATCAAAATTTTGATAGGTTATCCCAATTTTTAACAAGTCAAAAATTAGGGACAACAGATTTATCTGCTGTAGCTATTGATTTTACAAGGGTTTTCAGATAATATTACTTCGTATGAACAAGTTGCATTGTTATTTTCTGTCATATGTTGCTCATTTCTAAGCCTTAATTGCTACAAATTGTTGATTTGTTTATGATCTGGAATCAATAAAGTATTTTCATAATTATTTGCAGACCTATATAAGTATTTATCCAGGGTTTATTGTTGCTGAAAGCGATTAATTTCCAATTATTTTGAGCATAGTAATCAAATCTGCTATATATGATTGAATGTACAAGGATTTTTTAGAATTATAACAGCCCATAGATAAGTCAGATTTGTTGTAATAATTGATTATATTGCATTTGAAGATTTTTATCAAAGTTCATATCAGCTTGTGGGGTTTGAATTTGTTGTTTGGAGTTGAATATTTTCATTGACAGGGGTTTGCAAATTGTATTATTGCTGATCAGCATTAATTTCAGTAGAGTTTGGCACCTACATTTGATATTGATTCATTATTTTAGCTAGCACATGTTTGAAAATTCATCTGCTTCTTAAGGTTGTCTGATTGAAGACATTACAACTTAAGACCAAAGAAAGCAATTCAGGACATTGTTCCCAATCAAGATAGGGTACAAATGCAAATGATAGCCATGTCTACTCACTAATACAATTCAATCTAACACCAATATCTTTAATCCTAGATATGAACTTGATCCGTGTGATTTTTTCATGGGATTTAACTTTCATCTATATCAATACAATTACTTATATAAAAAACCTAGATCTGAGCAAATTAAATGGAGATAAGTTTCAAATTTTACCAAAGAACCTATGAGATCAACTACAAGATTTAGCATGGGATCCTTGGAATAAAATTAAAGAAATGCAGCATGGGATCCCCAAGATGGAATTAAAGAAATGTTGTGTGGTAATCAAAAAGCAAAATTATCATATATATAAAAAAACCTAGATCTGAGCAAAGTAAATGGAGAGAAGTTTCAAATTTTACCTAAGAGCCTATGAGATCAACTACAAGACTCAGCATGGGATCCCTCTTTCAAAATTAAAGAAATGCAGCATGGGATCCCCAATATGGAATTAAATAAATTCTGCATGGTAATCAATAAGATAAATTATCAAAATCATTAAAAAAAAATAGCAGTAGAAGATTGCTCTTGTGTGTTCAATTGTTCTTAAAAATAAAGAATTGTGTAACGATGATTAGGCAAGCAAGTGCTTGTTTTTAAGCATTAAAATCGAACCATCATGATCTATCATTATATAGCTGGCTATGTAATTGATATAAGGCTCTTAATGATTCTAGATTACTATATAGTGTGTTAGAAAGGATCCAACAATGCATGCCATCCCCACCTTGTATGGTAAAGACCAGTTGCATTGAGGTACCATACTTATAACAAATAAAATGTCTCATGAAATATCCCAAGGCAATTTTGTATGCAAAATTTTTTCACTTTCACCAATTTATGTGAATAGGCATTTTGTCAAGCAATTTGTCACCTTGTTCTGAACTTGTTTCCAGTTGTTTCCAATGGGATACTAATGTTTAATGCAGTTCACACATTGAGTTTGCATAGGATTTATACTCAGATTCAAACCAGCTCAACATATATATATTTAATGTACACAGAAGGGTAATATTGAATATTTTACAAAGTGCTGATACAAATGTTTATCTCAGAAATTACACAGTTTATAAGATTAAGATATTCATAAACATCAATAACTATAATTTCTAAACTTAGAGCCTCCTGCCATAGCATTCAATATCCAAACGCCTCTTTCCCTTTGTATGGCTCCTTCCCCAAAATGCTGCGACACCCTTAAGCTTGTACAACGGCCAGGAGTAAGATGTACGACAGTCTAAAAAGGCCTACAATACTTCATAAGGAGTAGTCGATAACCTTTGATTGCTTTGACCTGCCAAGAATCCCCACGTAGCCTCCTAGTCAGCAGCTATGTGGTATGGTGCTATTCTGAAAGGGGTGGTGATTAATTTGAAGGTTGCAGATAGTATAAAATGGAGGGCAGCGGCTATAAATAAGTTCCCAACCCCTTCGATAAACTTCATAAAGTCTGCTCTACATATTGGAAAATGGTATGGCAACCACATAAATAGTCTAAATATTGATAAGAATAATTTATTTGTTTAGCTATTTCCTTGAATGCATAAAATTGAACACTCAAAAATTTGTCTCTATAAGAGACTTCACAAATTTCGCATATTTTTCCGATGTAGGCTCACTATGAGAATTTTGAACAATCTCTCCAACAAACTGGCTAGGGTAGAATTGTTACACCACCAAATCCAATCTCCCTTAGGGATTTCGTCTTAAGGTTTCAAACTCCGAAAATTTCCCTAAATCCACACAATAGAATAATTTCCAATCATAGTGAAAATGAACCTTGAAAAGCACTTTTGTATCCAACCCCACAATGACTTTTCAAATTCCCGCTTTTGATATTTTAATTAAACTCGAGAATAAAGTGACTTTATTATCCTTAATTAAATAATCCACTTAAAGTCACTTTATGAACTTTATTAATTTAATTAAATAACATTACCCTTAAAATATGCTGAGATGGATAATATTAAATAATTAAATTAAAATATTCTCTTATCTCTGACATTAGCCCACAAGAATAAAATAGGCTAATTAATCCCTCCTGCTTAGGCATTAGAAGGGGACATTACAGTCCTCCCTTCTCGAAATTTCCTGTCCTTGAGCAATTGCAGATTAGGATGCTAATTAATTTGCTCTCCTTCCCATGTGGCATCCTCTACTGGTAAATCCCTCCACCTGATCAGGTACTCCTTAACTACTCTGCTCCTTAATCTCCTTTCTTTGGTATCCACAATTTCCTCAGGAACCAAAACCCATCTTCCACCCATCTTCCCTCCTCATCCAGGGGTGGAAGCTTTGGTGAAGATGAGATGTTGTCCTAGTGCGTTCTTGAGGCAAGATAGATGAAACACATAGTGGATCCTATTACTCTTTGGCAACTCAAGCTCATACGCCACTTGCCCCACTCTGTGAGCCACCCTATAAGGACCATAAAAGCGAGGTTTTAACTTTTCTACACCACTTGTCTTCAAGGAAGATTGCCTATGGGGCTGTAGGCCCAAGAAAACCAAGTCCCCTACCTCAAAGCTTCTCTCTATCCTATGCATGTCTACATACATTTTCTGCTTATTTTGGGCACTCTGAAGGTTATCCTTGAGGGACTAAGGATATCCTGACTCTCTTGGATCCAATCCTTGGCTTTGGGAGCCCTACTATCATCAAATGCTAAGTCCAAGAATGATGGATCATCATAACCATAGAATGCTCAGAAAGGAGACATTCCAATCAACATATGATAGGTGGTGTTATAACAATATTCACCCAAGAGCAACCACCTGATCCAAGCCCTCTACTACCCTAACACATAGTTGTGCAAGTATCCCTCAACCCATTTGTTCACGA
The DNA here is from genome assembly GCA_007258455.2 of Sequoia sempervirens. NCBI lineage: Eukaryota > Viridiplantae > Streptophyta > Pinopsida > Cupressales > Cupressaceae > Sequoia > Sequoia sempervirens. Next base: position 22,649 of record VDFB02345450.1, read on the forward strand.
TCTATGTCTGACCATCTGTCCGAGGGTGGTAACTCGTGCAAGGAATCAATTTTGTGCCAACTAACCTAAATAGCTCTCGCCAAAAAGCGTTGAGGAACCTACTATCCTTGTTGCTGACTATATTCTTCAACAACCCATGGAGCCTAAACACCTCTTTGAAAAATAGTTGTGTTATCTGAGGTGCCTTATACTTCGTAGAGATGGCGAAGAAATGAGAAAACTTGGTCAATTGATCAACAACTACAATGATGCAATCTTTGCCTTGTACCCTTGATAGACCAGCAATGAAATCCACACACACTTTCCCGTTTCTGCTCTAGAATGGGCAATAGCTGAAGTAATCCAAATGTAAAAGTGTGCTCTAACTTGTTCTGCTAATAAGTCGTACACTCTCTCACATGTCGCAAGACATCTTCCTTAAGGCCTTTCCATGCGAACCGTTCCTTGACTTGCTTATAAGTCTTAAAGTACCTAGGATGTCCTATCAATGGTGTATCGTGGATGGCTCTCAAAATTTTCTCCTTAAGCTTTGACTTAGGAACCAAGTAAATTCTACCCTTGCAGTAAACGATATCATCTACTACTCTATATCTATCATCCTGTGTTTTCCCATCCAAGATCTCACATGCACCTGTGTTTTTGGAATACTCCACCAAAAGATGATCTTCCAATCAGCTGAGATTTCTGCTAGAGAGAAAACAACGGGTTCCTGGAGAGACCATCAACAACCACATTCTTCTTCCCCTTGATATATTTTATGTCAAAATCATAGGCCTGCACCTTGCTAACTCACTTGTATTGCCTTTCATTCAAATATTTTTGCTCCAGCAAATACCTCAATCTATTATGGTCGGTCCTAGCCACAAATCTCCCACCTACTAGATACTGTCTGAACTTCGCCAATGCATGCATGGCGAGCATCTCCTTGTCGTAGATGGAATAGAGCCTCTCATTACTCCTAAGTTTTTGGCTCCCATATGCAATGGGATGCCTGTTCTACATTAAGACTGCTCCAATGCCCTCCCCTGATGCATCACACTCAAGAATGAAGGACTGAGTGAAATTTGGTAATGCCAACATGGGACAAGAGCTCATCACCTCCTTGATCCTGCCAAATGCCTGTTGGGCCTCATCTAACCATCCAAAAGCCCCCTTCTTGGTAAGGTCTGTTAGGGGTGCACTTAGCTGTGAAAACTCTTTTACAAACCTCCTGTGGTAGCTGCATAATCCAAAGAACCCCTGCAGCTTTGTCAATGAACTTGGTGGTGGCCAATCAATAATTGCCCTTATCTTCTCCTGGTGAATCTGAACCCCCTTAACACTAATCACATGACCCAAGTAGAGGATCTCGATCATCCCAAACTCACACTTAGATGCCTTTGCATACAATGACTGAGCCTCCATTATACTCAATACCTCATCGAGGTGTTCCAAGTGCCCCTCCCAAGTCCTACTATAGATGAGTATGTCATCGAAAAATTGTTTATTAAATATGTGGTTCATACAAGACTAAAAGGTAGTTGGTGCATTGGTTATCCCAAAGGGCATAATCAGAAACTCGTAGCGCCCATAATGACACCTAAATGCAATCATGTGGATATCCTACTCTCACCCTGATATGGTGATACCCTGATCAAAGATCAATCTTCGAGAAGTATACTACTCCATGCAACTCATCCAACAACTCATCAATTCGAGGAATAGGCTATTTGTTCTTTATGGTATTGTTATTAAGGGCACAGTAGTCTATGCACATCCTCATAGTCCGATCCTTCTTCACCAAGACAATAGAAGAAGCAAAGGGACTCGAACTAGGCCTAATGTGCCCCATATCAAGCAGCTCCTTAATGGCTTTTTCAATCTCTTCCTTGAACTTCTTAGGATGTTGATAAGGAGTAGTGATAAATGGTTTGGACCCCTCCTCCAACTCAATGACATGCTCAAATCCTCTATCTAGAGGTCTACCTAGAGGAATCTCACCAAAAACCAAACTATGCTTATCCAATATTGGATGAATGTCTACATGATACGAAGTGCTATCCTCATTAGGGGTCTTAGATGAAATTAGACACTACGCTGCCCATGCTAAATCACAATGCTTAAAGATGCTTTCCATCTTTTTTGCTAACACAATCTTGGGAGTACCATTAAACATACCCCTCAATACAACCTTCTTGCCATCTACTCTAAATTTCAGCTCCATAGTTTGAAAATTCTACGAATACTTCCCTAAGGAATGGAGCCACTGTATACCCAAGATAGCATTAGTATCTCCTAAGTCCACAACATAAAAATTATTAGTGATAGTGTAATTCCCCAATGTGATACTCAACTGTGGGACCTGTTGGGTGCAAGCCATATTAAACCCATTTTCCACCATAACATTGAATCCCTCAAAATCCTATGTTGGAATACCCCTCTTCGCCACCAAGGTAGAGTCAATGAAGTTGTGAGTTGCCCCACTATCCACTAAGATAGTCACACGTTACCCTTGCAGAACTCCTCGAACCCTAAAAGAGTTGAATCTAAGGGTAACTGAGAGAGTAGCAATAGTTCCACCCTTCACTCCCTTAGGTGGTGGTCCACCCTCCACTCCACTAGGTGGTGGTCTACCCTCATCTCCACACTCACTATCCAAATCACTGTGTTCGCTGCCCTGAATTTTTTCTCCCTTTCCTTCCTCTTCGTCATCAGAAATAACCTCTATGTAATGCACCTTGCCTTTCCCCAAACACCTGTGTTCAGGCTCCCAAGGCCCTTGCAACTAAAATAAACTTCTTCTTGCATAGTTCGTTAGACACCTCATCATCCATGCGAGGCTTCCTAGGCTCTTCCTTCTAAATTGAAATAACCCCCTCACAATTTTTTTCAATTTTTGCCACAGCACTTCACCTATTAGCATTAGCAAAAACCAAAAACCAACTGAGAAAGTAACCCTACACCAAGATCCCAATGTGGGCAAGATGATAGCATATGGCGTCGGGGATCGTTAGCATATAAACTGAAAGTGTTGGAAAGTACAATGCATATGCAACTCGACCACTTATTCAGCGGAAGTAGTTTGACGGCTCAACCGATCAACATGATGAGAATTACAAAGTACTGAAAGTAAAGAATTGGGCAGCTTGCCGACCCCTTCTGCTTGTTCAGCGGGCAGTACAAAATGTAAATGCTGAAAAGTAAAGACGACGAGGCCTGTCTCTTCCACATTCGTGGGAATTACAAAGGTAAAGTTGCAGAAATAAGATGTTGAATTAGTACTATTGATAACAGTCTTACAATATGATATAATCTGCAAATTACAATGAAATATAGCTACCCAATCATTGCAAAATGTTATTATATGATTCTCCAAACTTCACAAACTCTCAACTATGGAAACAAGCCAAAAAACAGGACTTCTAGCAATTTGATATGAAAAACCAGCACACAGAAAACTCAAACCAGCAAGCCTAGAACACACCAAAATGCTCACAACTCCTCCAATAGACCTGAAATAAGATGCAAATGAGACTAGGGAAGATGGCACCCAAATCTAAACACTGAAATTGCATCAAACACCCACCAATGATTTATGCACGAATTCCAAAGCATCTACAGGCATGGTACGGCCTGGGAAGAGGGGAAACCTCCAATAGAAAATTCAATACTTCAAGATAAAATCTGAAAATCTGCAAAAGGGGACGCCTAGGGCCAAGGAATGGAATGAGCAACTACCCAGAAGCAAAATAAAATCACACAAAAACCTATGAATCTACCACGCCTCCCCTGAATTATTTTGATACAACCATGATTTCTAAAAACTCTCACTGTTCCCACTCCAAGAGCCTCAGAATGATGAACCAAATCATGTGGAAGTTCGTTGTCGTGAACCCATATTGTGAAGAAACTATCAAATTTTGCTTCACAAACCTCCATAAGTTGAACTCTGAGAATAGGATAGGTTTGAAGAAACAAATAATCATTGTTGTTCAAAGCTGGGATCAGCGAAGTACAATATGATTTTAGCACTCTACACAGAGAAAAACAGCAGCACCAATGGAATTCCCAAGTGTGAGCATGTGAAATGAGCATTGAGTTGCAAGATAACACCTCAAAAGTGGCTGAAAAACACACTGGGGCAACCTCCAACTGAAAACTACCACCTCTTTAACAAGAAGTGATGAACCAACTCTCTTGAACGAGAGTAACTCCCCATGTAAGGTGGTTGGTCTGCCTCCAGCCAACAAACTCGTGTCTCAAAATATACCCTTGTCTTAGCCGAGGATCATTCCCAAAAGCAACCAACCATTCATCTCTCCAACCCATACTTAAAATTTCTCTCCAATCCATTTGTTGTTGAACAAACGGAACCATCAAGTGGTTGGTAATGAAGAGGACAACACCAAAAAATCTGATAATTTGATCTTTATCCCTCCAAAAGTCCTCCTTTCCA
>VDFB02345451.1:0-44606 GCA_007258455.2 Sequoia sempervirens
TTTATTACACTATTAGTTTTTCTTTTTTCACTTAGATTTTCTTAGGTGTTCTTTACTTGGTTTTTTCAATGGTAATTGCTAATTCTATTTCAATATATAAAACTATCAATTCTATTTTAATTAAAATTGTTAATTACAAAAAAAAAAAATGAAAATCATTTGAAAAGAATAAATGATCATAAATATATTTTTAAAATCTTAAAAAATGAGTACTAGTCACATAAATAACAATTTGACAATTCTCTATTAATATCAAACAAAATTGATAGATAAAATATTTAATCAAACAAAAATTAATGTATTTATTAAAAAGCATAGTTTTACCCTACAAAATTATCATTTGTAGGCACATTGAACAAAAAAGTGTTAGAGAGTTTCATATTAAAGCACATAAAACATATGCAAAACTATAAAGTGGGACCAAAACTTGGCATTGTCTCTATCTTTTTTTTTTTTTTGAATTTTACTTAGTGTCATAATGTGTGTGCATTATAATGTTCTCATTTTATATTTAAAATTTTCCACTCCCATCAATTAGGCTTTGGTTATGTAAGCTTGATTTGGTTTGACCCCACTTTTATGCTCTAAAAACCATGTTTTTCACATTATATAACATTTTTTTAATTTTTATCTTCATCGACTTTACTCATTTACAACAAAATTCACCTCAAAAGCACCACTAAAATGTTGGTCTATTCTTAGCTTTCTAACAATATATATTTTTTATTTTAAATAAATTAAAGATGTTTATTTTGATTTACTTTTACTAACATCTTCATATATCTCTATAAATGCCTAAATTTTGACCTTACCTAGCCACACCTAATTTTACCTTATCATAAGTCATTAATTAATTAAATATTTATTTATTTAATTAATTCCATCCTTTCCCCCATCTTATCCCAACCTTTAAATAAATAGATATTTATTATTTATTTAATTATTTTTTCCCTTCACTTGATCCTATTAATTAAATAAATATTTATTATTTATTGAATTAATTTCACATTTACCTTTATCCTTGTTCATTTAATCCTACCCCTCAAACTTGTTCACATGGATCACAATTAAAATCACCATCATGTGACAAGTGTCCCTTGAACACATGTCTAACTAACTCCTTGTCCAAATTCATCGAACCCAGACACTTTCCCAAAAGTCAAACTATCTTTCCATCTTATCCATTCATTTCATATCACACCTCTTAATCCTATCCATTCACATAAAGATGTTTCCCTAATCCTAATCCTAAACATAGATATTATCCCTCATGTGACACTTGTCACATGACTACATCCTTGAGCCTAATCCTAATCTTCATTCAATCTTAGCCATCCATCATCAAAGTATCATAGCCCTTGATTTTGCCTCTTGAGAATTCTTTAACTAGAGGCCCTCATCCTTCATCATAAAGAAGAAAATCTATTATGTTAACCTTACGCTACTATTTTGTCATCTCATTATTGTAATCATACCAAGGTTATGTTGGTTTATAGAGCAATCTAGATCTTATCATTATCTAGAGCAAATCAAATAGAACTAGAGTGCATTCTATTTTCTCTCAATCTAGGAGGATGAATATTGTTTGAGATACCCATTTTAAATTATCATATGTTGTTTTACTTCAACCATTTTTCCACATCAACCAATATCAATATATATCTATTAAATTTTCTTCATAATTTTTGATACATTTATCCAAAAAAGTATATGATTGTTCTACAGTTTCTTCTATATACATACATTTTTTTTTCTTTTTCAATTATTTTGGTAGAAGTTATGTGATGCACACACACGCTGATATAGTTTTTAAAATGCACCCACTTAAAAAAATTACCATAAAAAAAAAATACAACTTGTACTACTAGCTCTTAGCTATCTTCCCTTAAATTGGTTTTGAAATATAATTGACACAATAAAAAATAGGGGGTGCACTCTAAATGGTATGTTATATTTCAGTGAAAAATATATACACTTTCATGTGCACTCAACATTTCACCCTCTTAATCTTAGCCATTTTTAATGTCTCATTAGTATAAAAAATTAGACATGCTCAACCCACAATAGTGTGTCCACTTTTTTGGAAAAAGTACGACATTGAAATCAATTTTATTTACCAAAAATTCACTTTTGGACATCTATAGCAACCAAACCATTATGAATTTAAAGATGACACCAACTAGTGATTTTTGAGATTTTGTTTATAGATTATAAATATATATTTTAAAAAAATTTAAGAATTAATTTATGAGTTTTTAATGTAACTTTTAATAACTTATTTTCTATATTTAATAATATTATTAAAAGTGATTTTATTTTATTTTTATTTTATATTATATAAAATATAAATAAAATATAATGGAGCAAGAGAAAGGTGTCGTGAGGAAGCCGACCATGAAAGGTGTTGTTGCATAATAGAATAGAAAAACTGCGTTGGGGTGATGAAGTGGAGAAGGTGGCTGTTGATGACATGCATAATTGCTACACTCCCCAATGGGTCTTTTCTGGAGGAAAATGAGTGGATAAATGCCACCCATTCTATGCGAAATAGATTGCGGCTCCCCTGGATGATTGTCCCAATGTGCAAAGAAGGCATGATACGCCTGAACCTTCAGCGAGCCCCAAGCAAGTCAGGAATCGTATTGATCCATCACAGGAAAAATGGCCATTTATAAAGGAAAAAAATTGTTTGGAGAGGTCGGCACATAGAAGACCGAATTTTAATTGAAAGGCGAATAAGGTGTGGGATTTTTGGGGGTCTGGTGTTTCCCGAGCTCGGATGGAGGTCGAAAGCCCTAGACATAAAGATACGGATATAGTTGTTGAAATAGAAGTAAATGAGGAAATTAAATCAGACATGGAAATTTTGAGAGACTTTCCTTCATATGCATATTTATTGGTGGAACTCCTAATCGAGCCTCAATGGAAAATTGGATTCATTCCCACTGGGAGATGGAAGTCTTGTTAAGATTCCTACCGAAGGGATTCTTTGTGGTGGTATTTGCAAACAAAGAGACAAAAAAGTGTGTTACGGAAGGCGATCTTTGGAACATGGACGGTAAACCATTGTATATGCAACGATGGTGCCCTAATTTTGATCCAACAAAAATGCAACCCTATGACAAGCTAGTTTGGGTAAGGCTTTACAATCTGCCAATGGAGTACTGGATTGGTGAGTGTCTAGAAAAAATTGGTAGATCCTTGGGAGTGATGATGGAAATAGATATGGATATCCTCGAAGGTAATCTATACAAATATGCTAGGCTAAAAATCATGGCGATTGACATCATTCCTCAGAGGATATGTTTCTTGGTCAATGGGAATCATTGGTTTCAAGGACTAGAGGTTGAAGAGACCAAGTTGTTCTATACCAAGTGCGGCAAGTGTGATCATTCGGCTTCATATTGCAAGGATGGAATGGGTGGTGTCTAGAAAATGAAGCAAAAGATGGGTGTCCCTTCCCCAGCTCCTAGGATATTTCAGGCAGTCACAACATAATTAGATTCCCCCACGAATGTAGTCCTGAATAAAGGGGTGGCTTTATTAGAATTGGATACAAATCCTAAAAAGGTGCAAGATGGTGTCTGCTCGGCCTACACTAAACCTGCATCCTCACCCCAAGTACAGAGCGATGACATGAAAGGGAATGTTGGAGCTGAGGTTGCTTCCCTGGCTAGCGAATATTTTGACTCAAACACAGATCTAGAAGATGTTTTGGACATAGTTGAGGAGAGAAAAATTTCCCAATTTGTTGTTAAACACCTGGGTTTGGGCAAAGTTGGTCATTCTGGCAATACATGTGGAAGGAAGTCCTTCAAACAGTCACGGGAAGAAAAAGTTGCTGCTAAGAAATATACCTGCATCACCAAGTTCTTGAGTACCAAGGGAGGAAGCCCTTCCCTTGGGAAACAATGAAGATTACAACATGGAATGTCAAGGGCCTAAGGGCCCCTGACAAATGGTGCCTAGTCAGGTGTCATCTCCAGAAGTGTGCAAGCAATATTATTTTTCTACATGAAACAAAATTAGGTGGTGAGGATGGGAGTAAGTTTTTGAAATATTGTCAGTTTTGGAATGGGTATTTTCAAGATTCGTGTGGTACTATTGGGGGTTTGGGAATCCTATGGAAGGAGGTTGAGATGTCGGTGGATATCATATGCTCAACATCAAATTGGATGGTAGCTAAGGCATATGATCTTAGATTGAACTATCAATTTTTGATCATCAATATTTATGGGCCAATAAAAAATGAGGACAAGGCCTCTCTTTGGAACTCGGTGCTAAGTTTTGCACAACCTTATTTAGTGGATAGATTGATGATAGGTGGCAAATTCAATGCCATCTTGGAGATGTCCGAGAAAAGCGGTGGTATTAGAGGTGTTTCCCAAGCAACTATGGATTTCAAAGGCTTTGTGAAGGAGGCAAGTTTAGTTGATTGTCCTACTGATAATGGGATATTTATGTGGACTAATAGGTGGAAATATTTTACCTCAATTGCTGAGAGATTGGATAGATTCCTACTGTCACCACCTTGGTTCAATTTGGGGCTTCCAGTATCGGCGAGGATTGAGCCAAATTCTATTTTTTATCATTTCCTGGTGGAGCTATATATAACTGAAGGGAAAGTCTCACAAAAAACTAGTTTCAAATTTCAAAATATGTGGTGGCAGGATCCTTGCCTACCTGGTCAACTAGAATGTTGGTGGAAAGAGGCCAAGGTGGGTAGTTTGATCAGTTTCAAGTTGGTAAGGAAACTTCAGTTTTTGAAGCAGAAACTCAAAGTTTGGAATAAGGTTAAGTTCCTAAATATCTTCGCAAAAAAGGTTGCAATGGAATGCGAACTAGAGGCACTGAATGAGAGAGTCATCAGGATGGGCATGCGGAATGAGGAATATCTAAGAGAAAAAGAATTGAAGATGAAGTTGTCTGAACTTTTGAAAAGGGAGGAGATCTATTGGCGCGATAAATTCAAGGAAATATGGTTAAGGGAGGGCAGCTCCCATACCATATTTTTTCACACTTCTATTTTAGCCAGGAGTGTGGCCAATAAGATCGAAGAAATTCAGGATGTTAATGGTCAGTCAGTGTGTGGTGGGGAGGAGGTAGGTATGGCGGCAGTTGATTTTTTCAAACAACTTCTTGGGAATCAGACTTTGCAGATGGTTGATACTAGTATTCTTGATACTATCAGCCGAAGGGTGAGAAACGAAGACAACACTATGCTTTATGGGCCAGTCTCCAAAGAAGAGGTCAAAATTTTCCTATTTCAACTACATCCCGATAAGGCGCTGGGACCTGACAGGTTTATGGCTAGATTCTTTTAGATGTGTTGGGGATTCATCAGGGAAGATCTCTGGGAGCTTGTGGAGGACTTCCGCAAGTCCAAAAGGTTTATCAGGGACTTGAATAATTCAGTGATAGCTCTGATTCTGAAAAAGCCTGAATGTCGTTCCTTTGGTGACTATAGGCCCATTTCGCTTTGTAACACAATTTATAAGGTGGTGGCCAAATTCCTTGCCAACAGGCTCCAGTTGGTTCTAGGAAAGGTAATTTCACATGAACAAAATGGCTTTGTACCTAGGCAGGAGATTACTGATAGCATCATGCTTATTAGTGACGCTGTCCATTCCTTAAAATAAAATAGGATGAAGGGGATGTTAATTAAACTAGATGTGAGTAAGGCATATGATATGGTATGATGGGACTTCTTGCTTAAGATATTGGAAAAAATGGGATTTGACAATCACTGGTGCAACCTAATCTGGCATGCATATCCTTTGTCCGATTCTCAATCTCGATCAATGGATCTCTTCATGGTTTCTTCCAAGCCACTAATGGCCTTAGACAAGGGGACCCGATCTCACCATTCCTTTTTGTGATCATGGCAGAATCACTAAGCTGCGCCATTAAAAAAAGGAACCAGTGCTTGGAGTGGAAGGGTGTCCAGGTGGCCTCAAATGTTGATCCCATTACATATTCCCAATTTGTAGACGATACTTCCTTGCTCGAAGAGGCAAGTATTAGGGAAGCTAAATGCATTAAAGATGTGCTCAATGAGTATGAATCACAGTCTAGGAAAAAGATGAACAAGGAAAAGTCGTGTGTGTATTTCTTTAATACAAGGTCAGCGTTACAACATGCCATTGTTGCAATCTTGAGATTCAAAGTTGGGAAACTCCCAGCAAAATTCCTTGGTGTACAAGTTTTTAATGGTGTGTGCAAAGCTAGAAACTGAGAGGAGGTGGTTTACAGGTGTAGGAATAAAGCGATGGCATGGAAAAACAGCTGGCTTACTTTAGCTGGGAGGATTACTATGTCAAAGGTAGTTTTATCGGCAATACCTATCTTCATTATGTCTTGCTACGAAGCCCCGTCAAAGACTACAAATGATTTGGAAAAAACTATGAAAAAATTTATATATGGGAAGGCTAAAAGAGAGACAAGAAGATTCCTCTTATTGTCTGGGAGTCTACATGTAAAGCGAAGGAAGATGGTGGGGCTGGTTTATGAAAAATTAGCTTGCAAAATAATGCCTTGGGTGCTAAGCTAATTTGGAAAATGTATAGGCAACCTGAGAAGTTGTGGTGCTGCATTTTACAAAACAAATATTTGGATGACCCAAACTCCTCAAGAATTTTAATGGCTGCAAACATTGAAGGAGGCTCAGCGGTATGGAAATACATAACTAAATGTAGGCCTTTGATTACAAATCATATATCTTGGAGAATTGGGAATGGTAAAAAGGCTTTGTTTTGGTCCAACTCATGGGATGGACATAAATGTCTGGTAGATTTCTTTGACCTAGCACCACATATGGATAGGTTGCAAACGGTGTTTGGTGACAAGGTGGCTGATTACATTTGTTGGGAGGAAGACATTTTGGGTGGTCACTCAAAATGGTTGGATGTTGGTACCTTGTCGCTGCCGCAAGATGTGACGAAAGGCCTAGCCCAAGAGCTAGAAAATAAAAAGATAAATCTATGTAACAAAGAAGATACATTAATATGGTGCGGAGCGGCATTGGGTGAATACTCAAAAAAACTGGGTTATCACCTCCAAATTGTGCAAGGTAAGGAGAAGTCTTAGATGTCCACCCTCTACTGGAAGTAGGAGGTTTTACCTAAAGTAGGTTCCTTTCTTTGGGTGGCTTTACATTACCATTACCTGACTGGTGAAAAATTGAAAAGAATAGGGATTGTTGGGTTGTCTCGATGCGTGATGTGCAAGCAAGCTAAGGAAAATTTGGATCACTTATTTCTTGTTTGTCCAGTGGCTACATTTTGTTGGGATTGGTTGCAGGTGATGTTGCACTTCCAAAGCCCAAGGCACTTCAAACTCGAGGATTTCTTAAGTAGCTTGCCAATAGCTAACACCAAGGGTTATTGGTACAGGATATGGATTTTGGAGTCGTCCATGGTTATTAGGCACATTTGGAAGGAACAGAATCAACGTATCTTCAAAGAGGCTTCTCTAATCCATGACCAACTTATAATAAAGATCTAAGGAGCAATTGTTGAGGCCGCAATTAACAGATCTCATATTGGCTCCAAGTCGAAGTACTCCAAATGGGATGAAGAAATGAAGAAGATATGGAATGATCTGAAGGTTCCTAAGTCTATGAATCCTAGGAAAAACAAGGTTAATAGGAAAGAGGTGCATTGGTTGCTTCCGGTCAGGTTAAAGTGGAAGCTTAACTTCGATGGGGCTAAGGGAAATCCTAGGAGAGTTGGGGTTGGCTGCATAATAAGAGACTCCAGTGGAAAATTATGTGTTTGGGCAACGTCGAAGAACTTGGGTGTCTGTTCAAATAATAATGCGGAGTTGGAAGCGTTGTGTTTTGGCTTACAGTTATGCATCCAGAATGGCATTGATTTGGTGGAAATTGAGGGAGATTCACAATTGTGTATTCAGGAAATTATCTCAGATGACTCGCCTAATTGGAGAATTGGAAATTGGATTGGGTCAATTAAGGAGCTTTTAGGCAGACTAAATAATTTTTCCCTAGGTCATGTTTATAGGGGAGCTAATAAAGCAGTTGAATTTTTAACAAATTGGGGAGTTTCCCAAAATGATCAGATTTTGGTTGACTCATCCATTGCGAGCTGGCCAGGATTGCAAGAAGTCATTGACAAAGATCTCTTCGAGAATCAGGAAGATTTGCTAAGTGGTGCTTAAAGCTTACAAACTGGCAGAAGGAAGCAAGAATCACATGTTTTAGGCGGTTGTCCGGAACACAAATTTGTTTTGGATCTGGGAAGGGTAGGTTGTCTATGCCCGCGCGATGGTGACAGCTCGGGTTGGTGGTCATGGGCTTGGTTTTGAGGATTTTTAATGGCATGTTGTTGGGTGACTCCGCACTTGTTTGTGATTTCCCAATGGTGTACATTTTTGTCCTGAGTTGTTCATGCTCTGGTGAGACACTTGCAAGGCAATGTCACTGCCTTTTCTCCTTCCAACACCTAGAGGTGGGTGTTGCGGTTAACAAACCTGGTCTCAGGGATCCTGAAAGCAGATAGGCATTGGTGTGATGGAAAGATCTTTGAGACTGTGCTTGGGCTCTTGGTGGATGTGCTCGATTCCCGAGAACAAATGTTAGAGATATGCATCGGCTTTGTATCACCTATTTCTATTGTGGCCGTTGCAAATGCTACCTTGGATTTCAATGCGGAGGGTCTAGTCAACTTTCTTAAGGGATTCTTTGATCCTGCCTACATTGACTTCATGGAGGATGATGAAGAGAATCTTGACGCTAATACCCTCTCACGGCATAGGAGCGCTATGGAGAACAACATAGTTAATGGGTAGGAAGTTTTCTGGGTTGGAGTAATGAACTCCAACTTCGATGCTTTCACCAATTACATGGCTACTAACCGGTCGTGGCTTAGTGTTGGTAGCCTAGCGAAGGTGCTATAGTTAGGAGGATGCTTGTCTATTATCTATAGTTATCTACAAGGGTAGTTTGGCCAACCACTGGCGGTCTGTTCCGGTTTTTTGTAAATGGATGGAACTGATGTAGTCTTACAATGTATTTGGGCGCTATCCCCTTTGATAGCACTTATCAATATAAAAAAAATTAAAAAATATATTATAAAGAATACATTAATTGGTAAGTATTATATTATGTTTGTAAGAAATAAAAAATCTTATATTATTTAAAAATAAATAAAATATAATTAAAATATAAAATTTAAATGATGACATGATAAATTGCAAATATTATTTAAGTGTGCATATGAATATGAGTTCTTTATGACTACTTTTTCCCCTTATCTCAGGTACTAAAATAACTAATTTTTTTGCTTTGCAATAAGATCTCAAATATTTCAACCAATAGAATTGTAGAAAAGTAGATATTAAGATGCATTTGACTTTTAAAAAATTATAAAAAATATTTTCCATGTTGACTTTAGGGAGATTAAATTTTCTTTTAAGAGAAAAAAGTTATGATTTTAATTCATTCAAAAACAATTTATTAATAATTAATTAAACAAGTAGAAACAAAATTGATTGCAATAATACTAAACAACAAGTACTTATAGTTTTTTGTTTTGTATTGTTGGTCGTATTCTGAAGATGATTTTAGGCCTCAATATTTTAATGTTTCTTTAGAGCTTTATGCAAATTTGTTATTAGCTGCAATGTTAATTTACAGACAACAAAATAAAGGTTTCTAGATCACCACAATTTTGTGAACACATATCAAGACAATGCCCATTAACATGCTTTGTTAAGTTTTTGATGTATTTTTCCAATGCTTATCTTTAAGTTATCTACTTGTTTCAGGCTTTTACTTCAGAGTACTAACAATGCAAGTCTGCAAAAAAGAAAAATGTGTCTACCTACTCATGATATTTTGTTTGTGGTGGTTGACTATCATGCAATTAATTTATTTTTTCTAGACTTCATTGCGAATGAAAGAGTTGTTACCCTATGGTACACACATCTTTCTTTTCTCATTCCTTTTTCTTATATTTTCCATATTGAAAAACAAAAAACCATATGAAGAAATGGCAATAGTGAGCATTCAATGGTTAAGCCCTACAAATAGAAACAACTTAACCAAAAAGAGAATGTCACTTAGAACCACTTAACCAACATAAAACTAGCCAATTAGTAGCTCATTTTGAAGATCTCTTAAGGAAATTTGAAGCTTATGAAAAAAAAAGAGACCAAATATTTCCTTGTCTTCATTGGAGCAAAGATGGCCTCTTAAGGAAATTTGAAGCTTATGAAAACAAAAGAGATCAAATATGTGCTTGCCTTCATTGGAGCAAAGATGGGGACAAAGGATCAAAGTTCTTCATTCATTTTCTTCAACACAAATATAAAATAAAACATATTTTTGCCATCAAGAACTTTAAAAGAATTGTTAGAAATAATGCAATTTTTCTATGATCATGTTACCCTCATTTTCAACTATCACAGTTTTTAAACTTTTGCATCAAACTTATTATTAGGTCGATTTGTGTATATTGTTAAGCTATCATTCGAAAGTATTTTCATAAGCTATTAAGTTGCATCTTGCTTGCAAGTTTATCGAATCTTTCTTAGAATATTATCACAATCCTATTTGATTGAAAACGCTTAGTGATGTCAAACTCCATACCCAGTTCCATTTGTACTTGAAGTTAACTATGGGTATTGGCAAAAATCGTGAAAATAATTAAATTTCAAAAATTGTGAAATTTCATGCAATTCCATTTGATGAAGATGATCCTAATGATGTCACAATGAATGTGACCAATTTTTGCATCAACCCACCTCTCAATTTTTGAGATATTAAAGTTTCAATGTTTTAAGATTGAATTATGTAAACTATTAATTTAAAGGTTTTATTCATCTAAATGAAATTATATTTCTGGGTTTTGGTTGTAATGGTACTTTTATCAATTTGGGAAAATTCCATAGAAAATCCTTGATCCAATAAAAAAAAAAAATTCCCTCGTAGTCTTAGGTGCCTATGAGGGTGTAGAAGAGAGGGACCAACCACACCAAGGCTCCAGGTCACGGAGAGCCAAGAGAGAAGGGCTGCCCTAATTTACCTCAAGTTGGATAAGAGCTTTTAGATCAACGATAAACAATGAAAAGCGCTCTCAAGTGCTTCTATCACTCTACTAACCTGGGAGGTTTGATGAGGCTAAACGAGTCAGTTTCTGGAACCTGAACCGTACCTCAGAAAACTCTCTACCTGAGGACAGCAGAGCGGGTCAGGGACGATAGTGCGGTGTGTTGGTGTCACTCTGGGGCATTGGTGTCTGTATGGCTAGAAACTGCAAAAGTACAGAATGAAGTATGTAAAAACGTACTAACAGCCTAGCAAGAGAAGTTTAAAGTACCAAACAGAATGATAAATGACAGAATGAACGAAATAACTAGAAAGGTGATAAAGGAGATGACAAAAACAAAGGTGGTGAGGATCAACTCACAAAGAGTCCAGTTCGCCGCCAAGCTCCACCCGAAAGTGTACCGACAAACAACCATTTGAGAGGAAACATGTTGGGGCTATATAGAAAAGATACCGAACAATGACAATAACACTATGCTACATAAATCAAGTGACAATGCTATGGACATGGAGAAATGAAACAATATCGCCTTCTCAATCGAGGTGCCTCAAGCATGTAGAGTAGGATGCAAGCTTGGTAAGGTCTACGCTACTGCAACAATGAAGAAACAGTCCCTCAGGACACCAAGTCACAACTCCAAAGGTGGTAGGAGTGCAACACAATGTAGAGAAGTTGTGTAAAAGCACAAGAATTGTGAGGCAAGATCGAATTAGTGTATCAAATTCTCAAGAAGATGGAATGAATATGAAATATATGAATTTGAAGGGAATTTATGAGGGAAGGAGTCATTCTCAGGTCGGCAAGAAGGCACAAAGGCATTATGCTTCATCGCCAATGGAGAACATAACGTCTTTGCAGATTCCAGAGGAAGGAATCTGTCAGGGATGGCAATGCACCGCACAGACATCCGCGTGCCACATGTGCATCCTCGATAGTAATTCCCCCATTGATACAAAAGATAAGTTCCAAGTGGATGTAGTGCAGATAGGTGATGTGGAATTTCTTAGTCGAGTTTGATTTTCCTAAAGTAGAGGGTGTAAAAGGGAAATTTGAAAGAGGTGCAAATTCGCTCCTATACATTTTTCCCCCACTTTAGTGAGCATGAGTGTCATGAATGTTCAGTAAATTAGATTGGAATTTTTAGAAATGTATACCTGAACCGTCAAGGAAGCAAACCACAATCTAGCAAATCTTGAAAGCATAGGGAAGGAAAATAAAGTTCAACAAGTACTCTCTCTTGAGGAGGTTCAAACAAAGGACTCTATAGATCCTTAGAACTACAAAGTTGATCAAAGTGCACCAAAGTCCTACAAACCAATGGTGGAAAAATCTCGTAGGATGCAAGTGCTTCATAGGTCCTCAGACCTACAAAGAAAGAACCCTCAGGTACTCTCTCCTGAAGGAAGCCTGATGTGAGGGAACTCTACAAAGTCGAATTGGAAAGCAGCTTCACAGGTGCACTTGCAAAGCAACATGTTAATCTATAGACAAAACATGTTAGAAAACAAAAAGAAGCCACACAGGTAAGCAAGTAGACAGTCATGCAGACAGTCAAAAACTAAAGGAGAAGCTTGCAAAGGGGTGCCTCGAGAACCCTTCAAAAGAAAATGGGTCCACTCAAGGGATGCTCAGTTTGAAAGTATAAGAGTATTTTTTGCAAATCAATTCAACATCAAGGAATCCTTTTGAAAGGTTTTCACTTCATCAAGGAATTTGAAAGACAGAAAATCCCCTCACAAGGGGACTTGGTCAGACTTCACCTATAGAGGAAGGTGCTCCCTCCTCGGAGGAAGGTCTTTCAAAAAAAAAAAATGTGAACCCGTGATGAAGGAAAAGTATTCCTCTAGGGGTCTTTGTTGAGGAATGTGATTTTTGAAAAAGATTTTCATGAAAAGATTTGTTGGCCACTGAATGCGTTTTCTGAAAATTGAAGTTCACATGATAGCCCCCCTTAGGATCGTGCATGCTCAACAAAGAGGCACATGGCATCCTAAGGAAAGAAAAGAAAGAATGAAAAAGTGATGTTGTAGCCCATGGAACATAGCGAGATGTAACCGTGGTAATGTTGTTGCACATGCAAGGGACAACACATGAGCACCACAACATCATGAAACAAGCATGAAAGATGAGATAGAAAAAATGCAAAAAGAACAATAACATTACGAACAAGGGGCAAAGAGGTGGTCTAATATTTCAAGGTTAGAGTTGCCCATAAATATAGATAAATAGATAATAATAGTATATAATGAACTGCCATCAACCCCCTACTATATCAGACCATATGAAGAATGTACAAGAAAACAAAATAAAAATAAAAAATTGGGTCAACATGGAAGGGAAGCCTAAATTCCCCCAACACTTTGCATCATCTCCAATTGTCAAAATTCAATACACAATAGAGGAAGAATGATGTAACAAATAGAGGGAGTTTTACAACACAAAAAAACTCTTGTATCCTAGCACCTACAAGGGTGATCAGGAACACATAACGCAAGCACGTGGGAATACAAACACACACACGATCTACTCTACAGATAAAGAAGAGGCGCCCCCGAGTCCTCATCAACCAATAGGTCATCAGTCTCCCAATCTAGATCATCATAAGGGAAAGGCAAACGAGCCTGCAAGGGTGGAATATCGAGGGGGGAACCTTCTGACCCCTTCGCAACAAGAGCTAAGGAAGAAGGCCCTACGAGGTCTTCTTCGCTTAGTTCCTATGGAGTGAAAGTCAATGACTTTGTGAAAATCATTGATAGGGTCGGTACCTCATCCACATAATTAAACATGCACTTCATGGGAGTGCCATGTGTTAACTCAACAGGTGAGAGAGGCAATGCCTGAGATTCACTACTAGGCTTATCGAGAGACCTGGGAGCAATGACAAACTCAGGGGATGTTGGAACTTCCTCTGTCACAAAGATAACACAAGCTAATGCAAAACCACCTCTAAAGAAGGTGGACCCCTCTTTTGACCCCCATCACTAGTAGGGTCGATCCTCCATCTTCCACTTGTTGGAGGATGCGAGATCCCCATGGATGAGGTAGAAGGTGCAGAGGAAGAGAGAGCCGCGACAGACACCATCGAGGTATTCAACATGTCCACTAGATTTAAAAATGGTGAGATGTCCATGAGGGACATCAAAAGAGGCAGCTCAACCGAAGGAGCAACAAACACCTACACCCTCTTTGGGTGAGGATAGTTTACACTCGTAACAAGAGCCAGAAGCAGAATCAAAGCTGAAGGAATTGAAGTAGAAGGGATGGGAGAGGAGGATGCAGCAAAAGGTGTGGAGGTAGAAACTACCAAATCGTCTTCCTTCCTCTGCAAGGTGGCTTGCTCAACAGTCAAATCCTTTCTCTGACGCTTGTGCTCATGCACAAGGCGATTCATGTGATTTCGAGAGCTAGAGGCTAGAAGCTAAGATGAAATGGAAGACTCATGCTCAACCATCAAAATGTCCATCATGACTATTTTTGGTAGAGGGAGAGACTCCTGGATAGGAATAGGAGGGAGATATTGAGAGGATGGGATGATAGCGTTGGGAGCAGGCTCTAATGCCTCAGCGGTGGGCCTCTTCCCATTCACTGCCTTAAAGGCAAGAGCTGTAGGAGGATGTGAAGACTGAGACATAGAGGATTCCCCACGGGGACCCTTCCCCTTACCATATCGAATGGGCCAAGGCACCATGGGAAAGACGGGAAGTTCAAATGGAAGATGCTTAGTCTTTCACCAAGTAGACACCATCGGATTCTCCAGCAAATTCCTAGGAGCAGGGGAGGACGGTGTCACAACAAGGCAAGAAAAAGCAACATGCGGGACAATGGAGGAAGAGGAAAAAGAACCATAAGCACACTTCTCTTCCTTACTTCTCCAAGCCAGGGTAGAATCGTTGTTTGCACTTAGGCGAACATTATGCCCCCACTCTTGTACTTTACATAGGTTCAGTACAAGAGATCCATCCTAGGAGGAAGCAAGCCTATGAGGGCAGGCCAAAAATGATCCAATGAGTAGCCATCACACACAATCGGTGGCTTATAGCCGGTGTTGTGGACTACATGCATTGTACCCTCATGGATGAATTTTAGACACTTATGAACCACTAAAGGAACTGCATTCATAGCGACTAACCAGGGGATACCTAGTTTCACCCTAAAGAGCTCAGACCTCAGGACTATGTCAAAAAGTGTATTTACATATTTAGGTCCAACCAAGACTAACAAGGTGATGTAGCCGATGCGAGGTATGGAAATCCCATCGTGTGTACTGATGGTACTCCTAGATTCATCATACCCATCTTTGTGCAAGAACTTAATTAGCATAATCTCCTCACTGATGACATTCACCTGACACGTAGGGTCAATAAGAAAACCTATTATGGTGTTTCCACTTATTCATGCGGGGATGTATAAGGGAGATGGTTTTCTATTATAGTTCACCGGCAAGTCTTGCGAGGTGAAAGTTATGCCAGGGGTTCCACTCACAAGTTGCACAGATGAGATGGGCAAATATAAAAAGGAGGCCATTATGTATACTAGACAGAATTTTCATCGAGACCCCAAAGGTTTCGTAACTAGACAATGACCCAACTAAGGTTTCAATCTACGATGCCTAGGGAACCTTCCAACTATGCCACTAGGGGTCATAGGTTAGGTTGCAAGGATAGATACCTCACAACACTCACAGCCACAACACTCCTAGGATACGAGGAAAGGGTCTTTTAGCACTGCTAAACAAAACCAAAATGTAGAAGATGGGGACCAACCATAGCAAGGCTCTAAGTCACGGAGAGCCAAGAGCGGAGGGATTCCCTAATCTACCTCAAGTTCGATAAGAGATTTTAGATCAAGGATAGAGAATGAAGAGTGCTCTCAAGTGCTTTTGTTACTCTACTTTAACCCAGGAGGTTTGATGAGGCTAAACAAGCCGGTTTCTAGAACCTAAACCATTCCTCAGACAACTCTCTGCTCGAGGACAATAGCGTAGGTTAGAGACGACAGCATGGTGTGTTGGCGTCTCTTTGGGGTATTGGTGTTCATACAACCAGAAAGTACAAAAGTACAAAACGAAGTACAAAAACCTACTAATGGTCTAGCAAGAAAAGTTTAAATTACTAAACATAATGATAAATGACAAAATGAGAAAAATAAATAGAAAGGTGATAAAGGAGATGATGAAAACAAAGGTGGTGAAGATCAACTCATGAAGAGTCCAGTTCGCCACCAAGCTCCACTCGAAAGTGTACCTACACACAACCAAGAGAGAAAAAATGTTGGGGCTGTATAGGGGTTTGTTGTAGTCAAACCCCTGCTTTGATGTTTCCACCTCCATTGACAGCCAGGAAAACCATGAGATAGAAAATATGATAAAGACAATAATAGAAAAGATATCGAACAATGACAATAACACTATGCTACGTAAATTATCAAGTGACAATGTTATGGAAATGGAGAAATGAAACAATATTAAGCCTTCTCAATCAAGGTGCCCTCAAGCACGTCAAGGAGGATGCAAGCTTGGTAAGGTCTACATTGCCGCAACAACAAAGAAGCAGTCCCTCGGAACACCAAGTCACAACTCCAAAGGTGGCAAGAGTGCAACACAACATAGAGAAGTTGCCTAAAAGCCCAAAAATTCTAAACAAGATCGAATTAGTGTATCAAATTTTCAAGAAGATGGAATGAATATGAAAGATTTGCATTTGAAGGGAATTTAGAAGGGAATGAGCCATTCTTGGGTCAGCAAGAAAGCACAGAGGCGTTAAACTTCATCGCCAATGGGGAACGTAACATCTCTACGGATTCCAGAGGAAGGAATCTATCAGGGATGGTAGCATCGCGTGCATGTCCTTGACAGAAATTCTCCCACCGATGGAAAGGACAAACACCAAGTGGATGCACTATAGATAGGTGATGTGGAATGTCTTAGTTGGATTTGATTTTCCTAAAGTAGAGAGTGTAAAAGGGGAATTTGCAAGAGAGGTGCAAATTTGCTCCTATACAAAGGGATTTATATTGATGTACGTGCAAGATTAAAAAATTTCAAAAAGGGTGGTTTCATTAGTGAATAAGTTAAGGAATTAAAAACAAGTTGGTCAATTGAAATGAGTAAAAAAATCAGTAGAAAATTTGTTAAAATGTTGAAAACCAAACAAGTTAAATTTTGGGCTTTAGTCACACGCTTTTTGTGTAAATTCTAACCTATGCTCATGTGCTCTATTTTTCTAACTTCTAATATATGAACTTCCGTTTTTTTTAAGCATTAAAGAACAGATTCTCAAATGCTCAAAAATTTTAACTTTCTAACTCAAATGCTTAAATGCTGAAGAATTCGGCATAAATCAGAAAAAGTGGTTCCTATAACCACCCCTATGAATTGCAAACCAACAATTGCAAATGCTATGGCAGACATGCTTGTTGAATGTGGAATGCGATGACTCCGGTGTATGCATAGAGCGGATTTCTTGAATGGTTTTATAAATTTTCAAGTAAATACAGTTGTTTGGTACATAAACCAAAATCCACAAACTTTCCTCGGCATCCTCACTACCTCCAGAAAGGAGTACTTTGAGTCTGAGAGTAGATATCCATCAAAACGTGAATGACACCAAAGAAATCTGTTGAAAAGCTCTGGAGGAGGCGCTGCACATTCTGCTTACTATACAATATTCCCATGAATGCTTCAAAGAGATGTTATCTCACGAGATGTCATAATTGTCGTATATGCACCGAATAGATTTGTTGAAAAGGGCGTAAAAAATTTAAGTGGATTGGCAGGAGTGAAGTTAAATGCCACGCCCTCTACTAGCCATCCTTGCTCGCGCCAAGATGAGAGATTTAGCACAGGGTATAAACACCATTAAAGCATAATAATAAGAGAATTTGGAGCGAGTGTTATAGATTGAAGCGCTCTGGTCAAATCTGGAAGCACAGACAAGGCACACGAATTGTTGACATAATACCTCAAAAGAGATGTAATTATCTCATGGAATGATAGGGTTGCAGGATATGTAAAAAACAATTGAATTTTTGAAAAGACTAAATTTTTTCAAAAAAACACATTGACAGGCGTGAAGCCAAAATCCACGACCTTTGCTAAGTATCCTTTTGCTTGCCTCAAATAGGAGATTTAGAATAGGGTATGGACATCATTAAAACGTAATGAGAGAAGAATTTATATCATATGTTATTGTTTTAAATGCACTTGTCGACATGTATGCATAACGCTGAAATCGGAATAAAAGCTAATCGACAAGCGCAAATTTTTGTAATAGTGTTAAACAAGCCTCTTCACCACTTTTTCGAGAAGTGATTTTTCCTAAATCCTAGTTATTCATGGGTGTTGAAAAATCTCCTACAAAGATGAAATATAAATATCAGGTTATAGTATTAGAGAGCACACTTCCAGATATCTCAGACACAAAATTGGGAAATATTAGCATTTAGGATTTTCAGAAAGCTGTGAAAGAAGGAAAGAGATCTTAGTTGGCACAAAAGATGTTTGAAAGTCAATTAGCTCACGGCGCAGGTTATCTGGTAGCAGTTCAATGTTCTGATCTTGTCTTGGAGTGCATAAAAGCATAAAACTCAGAAAAACAAAAAATTCATACTGTGGATAATAAATTGGTGGTAAAGCTTGACGCCATTTCTCTCATAATCGTTTTCAGGTTGCCTCTTATAGACCAATTCATGGACATAAATAAAGAGTATTTCAAAATAAATTCTCTAAGAATAAAAATCAACGCCTCAATACCATATCTAGAAATTGGTCGATAGTCCCTAAAGGAGGAAAACCACAGTTGCCAAGGGTGATGCATAGGTCTCTTTTTGTTGATGATGTTTCCAACATGGTTGTCCTCTTTAACAAGTTGATGGATAATAAAACTTCAAACAATTTTGAAACATGGATGTATCTATTTATCACCATCATTTGTGTGAGTAATCATTTTATTGATTGTGGAGGTATTATTAGCAACAACTTGCATAGTTAGCTAATTCAATTTGAATCAAACCAGTGTTTTTACATGTCATCCTATCTCTTTTACGCCATTGCAAATATTAAAACTTGGCCAGGGCTAAATAGCAATGGAATATATGACAACACGACTCAACTCTATGATTTATATTAGTTGTTACAACTAGAACAAAGTTACAAAAACTTTTGATGGGTGAATGACACCTTTGCTATGTTGATAGTGAGAGAGCTACAAGGAAATACCAAACTTAGAATATCTACAGAGGCAAAAACTCTTATTATATTGTATGGGAGTTATTTCATCCAATTTTTGAGGTTTACATATATCCAAGTTGGAGGCTTCGATGGGTATCCATATATGTTACCGAGATATATAGATGACAAGCTTGTTTTGATTGAATTGTGTAAGCAGATTAGTGTGGTTAATAAGAGATGCAAAGATAAGAGGAAAAATGGCATTCCTTTTCCTATTGGTCTCAGTCATTATAATTGTAAATTTACTTTTGATGCTCTAAATATTGAACAATCAATTGTGAAGCTAAGGTTATATTGTTATACCATTAGGTTTCCCTTCGATGGAAAAGGGTATGTTAGGGACAATCTAAACCTTGGTGCAGGTTATTGTCATTTCCCAAAAATTGAAGACTTCGAGGAAGATTGTGAGGATGATTTTGAAGTTCGAAGGAGGGACTAGGTGAGGCTCATAATTGAACAGATTAGAGAGTACAAGCTAGCTTGGGATGTGGCTGAGATTGAATATGATGGATCAGATTTGATTGATCTTGTTTATTTTGAAAAGATTTAGATACAACCTTTGCCACCTATTAATTCGGAAAATCTAAAGATGAGATAATTAGGTGAGAGGACAACTCATATTATCCGAAGAACAAAAAAAATGGGTAAAGAAGAAGGTATTTGAAGCTACGACTACAAAACCAAAGGATAAAGATAATTCTTCAAGGAAGAGGAATGACACTCTGGAGGGTTCTTCTTCTTCCACCATTTCTCAAGTCTCAATTTCAGTCATGAGTTTAGGGATGTGGTGATGATGAAGACCCAAAGAAAAGGAACAACCTTACAAACACATGTTAAGTTGATCTGAAGATAAGGAAGAAGAGATCAAAGCTAAAAGATCTAAGTCATTGGATCCAATTCAGGAAGGAGTTGAGGAAAGAGAATACATAGATCCTCAAAGTTGTTCTAATTATAAGGAATTATTTCCCTCCATTTCTCCCTCTATTCTTATTTTTTCATCGCCTCACGATGAGCCCCATTCACCTCCTAAAATAGAAATTGGTGATGCACTTCCCAATGAAGTTCCTATGCCAATTATTCCTAATCCTCTTATAGCATTTGAACCATCATCTATGGATATCACAATTTCTTCGTAGGTGTCTGCTTCTTCATGGTTGCAACAAAGTTTCCTAAAGAAAAGGAGAGTCATCCAGTTAATTGTTGTTGAAGTTGACACAATTGCTAATTTGATTCATAAGTTTGCAAAACCTAAGAAAACCAAGGTTACATCAAGGTTGACAATTGGCCCATCCAGGAATATGTGTGTTGAAGTAGCTTAACCAACCTCAGAGAAAAATTTGGGTGAAGCTAATGAGAGTGATTTTGACATCATTAGAGTAGATCTCAAGCCTTCAATGGATGAAGCCAATATTCATAATTTTCAGGTGTCTACAACAAAGTTGATTCAAAGAATAGAGAAAGAGAAACTTACAAAGGATTAGCTCAAACAACAAGTGTAAGTATTGACATCTTATCTCAAATCTATTATGGATACATCTTCTTTACCTATAGATGCAACCACTACCTCTACAATTCTTATTTCATAAGGAATTATTGAGAAAGAATTTGTAGAAAATGTGCATAAATATCAATCATATGGAAATGCAAGAGAGAAATGGGTGGAATAGATGAAAGTAGATGTGATGAGGTAAAAATAACCTCGTCAATATAATGAACTCAATACCTTACCTCACATCTTCCAATTACCTTTACCTTTCCAATTAATTGTCTTTAGGATAAATAATTGCTTTCTTTTTGTGAAAAGATGTATAAACTTTATTTAGATTGAAATTAATTGAAATAAGCTAACCCGCACTAATGTAATGGTTCAATTTTTAAGTATTGTATAGGTTAATCAACACAATCGATCATCATGCCAACCAAGTGGATTCAACACAGACCTTCATACAGTTGCAGACAAGCGTCGGAAGAATAGGCATCAAAATTTTAGGGAACACATGATGGATCGAGTTTTTGTAGTTTTCTATTATTTTCAGTTTGAATACTTTATGGCTCATCTTGAGCCCTTTAAATGCTTTATTTTATGGAATTTAAGACCATTAGTTTGTTAAAATTAGTTGAATACTTTTTTAGTGATAATCTTTACCATCGAAAATATAGGATTTTGTTAGTTATTTTTATATAAATATGTAACCTTCAGAAGCAATTATACAAAGAGATATTGTTATGTTGT
Organism: Sequoia sempervirens; assembly: GCA_007258455.2. NCBI lineage: Eukaryota > Viridiplantae > Streptophyta > Pinopsida > Cupressales > Cupressaceae > Sequoia > Sequoia sempervirens. Next base: position 21,527 of record VDFB02345451.1, read on the forward strand.
CGCTATGTTTCTGAGTTATACTTTCAATATGAATAAAATGAGTTTTTCTCATCATCTTTTGAGTTATTGAGTATTGTGAATGAAATTATCTGGAATGGAGTAATCTTGAAGTTTCAAAGTTTATGTGATCTGAGCTTAGCGTAGGAGCACCCGAGAGCTGGCCACTCGAGGGATTGTAGATTAGATAGATAATTATTTTATTTTCAATTCTGTTGTTTTCATTTTGTAAATGATAAATGTGAGTGAAGTTTATTTCTATGTGTCAAGCTCTACTTAGTCAATCGTGCGAGTTGTAGTTGAGTTTGTAATCTTCAATTTTGTTATTTGAAGTTCTGGAGCACCTACCTTCATTTGTTAGTTTCAAATTGTTAAGTTGTTTTATGTTAATTGCTAAGTTTGTTATCCATTCTTAGTTATGTGTTTCATAGTTTCTTTACAAGAATTTTCGTTTCAACAATTTACACACTTTTTAGTTTAATTATCTCCACACTTTCTAGTTCAATTGTTATGCTTTTTAGATTAATAATTTCCTGCTTTCTAGTTTAGTGGCCCCTTATTTTAAATTTTTTGTTTTAGTTGTTCCACCACTTAGAAAATATGAGAGAGATAGTTGAGATGTCTTCAATTGTGCTGCATATAGCCTCTGAACACTACCCGGTCGATATATTGATGCATTTTTCAACTAAAGAGATATGACCTAATGATAGCCTGTCAAGATGCTCTATATTTCATTGGAAAAGCTAGAGAAGTGTATGAAAAAGAAAATGTTAAGAAAGAATAAATTATAAAGGAACTAAAGAATATGAGGGAAGAAGAGTTGGTTTGGAAGGAAATTTTGAAAGACCTTCAGGAGATGGTTGAGATGGATTTTAATGTTTTGATTATTGAGAAGATTTTCCCGAGTATAGAAGAAAATCAAACTGATATATGGTTTTAGAGTGTGGAATGGAAACTTATTAACATCAGGAAAATTTTGATCTAGAACAAGAGAAACTTTTGGCAGCTTGTGAATAGGTGAAAATAAAAGTTCAAGACAATATCTTGTCAATTAGCATAGGTGCATCAAAAAAGAATTCAAGATATGGATGTCCAAACTATCAAGAACAAATTCAAATACATGATCAATGAAAAGTTGATAAATAAATAGGTTTTCCATGTGGAGAATGTTCGGACTAGGATGCCATTTAATTGCAATCCTAAACATATTTCATGTATCTCCTAAGTCCTTAGAAAGTGTTCCCCAACACTAGGATTAGAAAGAGATTAAATTCGAATGAAATGAACATGTAAATTGACATTTGTAATTATTCCTAAATGATTACAACATGTGGGGACATCCACTTTCAGTTCAGTATCAGTTTAGTTCAGTTCAATTATCTTCAGATGCATGTAGTTATTTTGAGTTGAATGCTAGTTCACTAAGTTGACTTGAGTTGTGTGACTAATGACTTCAGTTGCATGACAGATAACAGGTGCATACTTTCAATTAAGTGGGGATGATCAATCATGCATGATGTTTGCAAGAATTGATGGAGAGATATGTTTCAGTTAAACTAAGATTGACTTGGGACCACCTTGGGTTCCCAAGTTGGCATCTTTCAGTTAACACCTTTTGCATGAGAATATATTTACAAGGTTCAGTTAAGTGGGCCCATTCTTGGGCACCAACTTTGAGGTGATGCTTGCAAGATATTTTCTTATCCAAAGTTCAGTTTAAAAGTGTTCAATTTGGGACACCTAAATTGAGGAGACTTTGGTTTTGACTTCATGTTACAGTATGGAACTCTACTTACCCAATCTAGGCATAGATATTTGTGAGGAGAGTTTTGCTCTTGATTTGTACAACTCTTAGGAGTTTACAATGCTCATTATTGTCTATAAATTGCAGCAAGTGTATGTGAGTTCAATGTGAGTTCAATGAGAGTCCTATAAGAGTTTATTGCAGGTTGTGAAGAAGGATTGTTGAAGGAAAGGAAGTATATCAATCAAGGATTTCAATACAGTATTATTGTAATCTTGTTCTAAGGTTAAATAATACATGCACTATTGATTCCGGTGGTGGAGTTTTTTCCCGAAAGGGTTTCTCCACATATATGTTGTGTAACTTCTATCTTCTTGTCTCATTCTTCTACAATCTTCTGTCTCTTTCTACAATTGGTAAAATTGATCTAAACAAATTAATCATACACAAAGAATTGAACCAAAGAACACTTAATTAAATCTACAGTCTCATAGTTTTACAAGTTTTAAGCTACAATATTTCCTTCATTTTCAACATTTGGTATCAGAGCTAATGATTGGTTAGGGTTTGGGACACCTTTCTCTTAAAAGTTTGAAGGTTTTTTGGCTGTAGTGGGAGCTTTTACTATTGTGTTATTGCAGATTTATAAAAGAAGTGTTTTTTATCTTCTTGGTTTAGAGATTATGGTTTTTTTGACCTTTTGGGAGTTGTGTCGTTTACAGCAGATTCTTTCCATGTGTTGAGGCCATGAATGATCTTCATTTAGGAGATGGTTATCATGATATCATGGATAGCTTGGTTACATGTTTCAATGGGATATTTTGATAGTGATGGTTTGATGTTTATCTTGTTTCCATGTATAGCTCGATATCACAGTTCAGTGGGAACTTTGGTATGATATGGTTATCTTCATGTGATTTGAAGAGGTTTTAACATCTTGTTTCATGGAGGACCCTTAGAGTCTTTGGTAAAGGTGTTATTGTTCTTCCTTTTGGACAGGATGTAGTTCTCTTTGGTTTTGAGTATTAATCATTTGCTTGGAGCTTCATGATTATGCAAGTTGCATTTGAAGTTGGCATGGATTGATTAGTGGGTGCTCATGAATACTAGAGAGACTTGGGTTAGGTTGGATATTTCTTATGTTAAGAGATATATGTTGGAATGGTTACTTGTTATAAAAGTTTTTCAACAGTAAAGATCGAGAAGCCTACACCTAGAAATGGATATCAGTCCATCATAGACCTGATGAGAAGGTTGTATATTGTATGCACAGGACAATCTTCTATCCCACTCTTGGTCTACTCGGAAGGTAAATTATCTAAGAGGTGTTGCCCGCCTGATTATTGATGCATGATTTTATGTATTTTCGTTGTTCTCCAAGTGCAATTTTGAACTTGAGTTAGTTCTGAGGATTTGGCTAGGAGAGGTACGAGAGATAGTTAGTGGCTTTGGGAATATTCCCTTATGTTGTGGGAATGTTTGGCTAAGTTTGATCTACTTTCTGTGAGAGGTTTACATCTAAGTTATGCAATGTTTTAGTATATGTTGAATGGTTAGATGTTGATATCCTTGCAGTTCGGGAGTGTTGAAGGAGATCTTACTTTACACAGTTTGGTACATGTTAGTGTGGTATAAGAACATGATTTAATTTGTAGGTTCTCTCTTTGTGGAAATATTGTCTTCTTCTTGAAGGCTCTTATGTTATGAGAGATGTATTTTGCATATCATTGTATACTTCTTTGACACTATGATAGAGGAGTAAGCCACATCCTCTATGTGAAGTGTTATAGGAGGACTTGTTAATGTTGTGATCTTCTTTTCAGATTTGACATTACTTGTGTAGTGGAAGTTCCAAAAGGTATATGTGTTTTGTTTGAGAGGGGAACCTCTCTTGGACTGGTTACACTTTACTACAGTGAGTTACTTCAGAGGGTTTTTTATCACATGTCTATGTGTATTGTTACCTTGGAGTCTTATTTTGCAGGATGGTGGATATACAGGGACTTTTTTACAGATTTGGGTTGTTATGTTGATAGCATGAAGTTCTACCTAGGATAGTTCGGAGGTTGGCAAGTGGCTATGTGTTTACTTTATTTGGAGTTGCAGCTAGTTGGATGAGTAAGAGGCAGCCCACAGTTGCTTTTTCTACCACAGAAGCAAAGTGCATGGCTGCTACACATGCCTCTAAAGAGGCAGTTTGGTTACAAAGACTTGGGAAAGGTATTGGTTTTAAAATTGCAAGCAAATTAGAATTAAATGTTATAGTTAGAGTGCTATTTGTTTAGCCAAAAATCATATGTATCATGCTCGTACTAAGCATGTTGATGTTCAATATCACTTTGTGCGAGAAATGGTTGAGAGTGGGAAGGTATTGATTCAAAAAGTTGACACTTTGATCAATATCGCAGATTATCTTACGAAACCAGTTCCTACAGATAAGTTATCTTGGTGCAGGAAGGCCATTGGCCTTGAGTCATGTACTTGATTTATAAATAATGATTCCTTGTTTAGAATAATTGTAATGTATAATGTCAAGTGAGAGAATGTTGGGAATAAGTTGCCATTTAATTGCAATCCAAAACATATTTCATGTATCTCCTAAGTCCTTGGAAAGTGTTCCCCAACACTAGGATTAGAAAGAGATTAAATTTGAATGAAATGAACATGTAAATTGACATTTGTAATTATTCCTAAATGATAACAACATGTGGGGACATCCACTTTTAGTTTAGTATCAATTTAGTTCAGTTCAGTTCAGTTTAGTTCAGCTCAATTTAGTTTAGTTTAGTTCAGTTAACAGTTATGGTTCAGTTATCTACAGTTGCATGTAGTTATTTTGAGTTGAATGCTAGTTGACTAAGTTAACTTGAGTTGCATGAATAATGACTTTAGTTGCATGATAAATAATAGTTGGATACTTTCAGTTAAGTGGGGATGATCAATCATGTATGATGTTTACAGGAATTGATAGAGAGATATGTTTTAGTTAACTAAGATTGACTTGGGACCACCTTGGGCGCCCAAGTTGGCATCTTTCAATTAACACCTTTTGCCTGAGAAGATATTTACAAGGTTCAATTAAGTGGGCCCATTCTTGGGTGCCAACTTTGAGATGATGCTTGCAAGATATTTTCTTATCCAAAGTTCAATTAAGTCTTCAGTTTGGGACTTGAGGATACTTTGGTTTTGACTTCATGTTACAGTATGGAACTCTACTTGCCCAATATAGGTGTAGATATTTATGAGGAGAGTTTAGCTCTTGATTTGTACAACTCTTAGTAGTTTACAATGCTCATTATTGTCTATAAATTGCAGCAATTGTATGTGAGTTCAATGTGAGCTCAATGAGAGTCCTATGAGAGTTTATTGTAGGTTGTGAAGAAGGATTGTTGAAGGAAAGGAATCATATCAATCAAGGATTAATGCAGTATTATTGTAATCTTGTTCTAAGGTTAAATAATACAAGCACTATTGATTCTGGTGGTGGAGTTTTTCCCGAAAGGGTTTCTCCATGTATATGTTGTGTCACTACTATCTCCTTGTCTCATTCTTCTATAATCTTTTGTCTCTTTCTATAATTGGTAAAATTGATCTAAATAGATTAATCATAGACAAATAATTGAACAAAAGAACACTTAATTAGATCTACAATCTCATAGTTTTACAAGTTTAAAGCTACAATATTACCTTCATTTTCAACAAAGATGATGGATAAGTTGAGTAGCATTTTTTCACTCTTTATGTATGTAGTGGTCATATACCTAATTATTCTTAGGATTTGGAGGATATCTAGAAGAATCATGCTACCTGGTTGTTGGGGATGGTTAATGTGATTGTTCTTAAGAATAAACTCATGGCTCAAGTTGTTAAGTTATTCAGGATATTTAGAATGAAATCTTCCCATTAGAGGCAAATTGCAATGCAAAGGACTTCACCAAAGAGCATCAAGGATAGAGTAGATAAAAGAAAAGGGACTTCTCAATGAACTTTAATGTATAATTTTTCTTTTTAGAATTCCTTGATTAAAGTCACTAGTTCTGTTTTTAATGTATCTGTTGTAAAAAGTGACTTTTATCTTATGTTTGTAATAGGTTAGAAAATGAGTTTTGTTTACACAAATTTGAGAGATTTCTAACTTGAATAAAAAAAAATTCTCTTAAAATTGTAAAGGTGTTTACTTGAGTGGTTACAAGTTAGCTATGAGGTAGTTACTAGGAAAAAAGCTTATATATATATGAGGCTTTATTCATTGTAAAGGGATTTTTTATTTTTCACAAATTTTGCTTAAGGGATTTTGAATTATCTAATTTAACAAAGTAATAGAAAATAATTTTTAAGGTGCTTCATAATATTTTCTATGTTACTATTGATATTTCGTATGTTATGTGTTAGTAGTAACCTTTGTTACACTAAAACTTGTTTATGAAAGCGAATAGTTAATCTTCAAAGAAATATATTTTGAAAACATATTCAGTTCTTGGTATCTCGATTTGAATATGTTGTCATTTGAAATATACAATCATTACAAAGTTCATATGTGTGGTCTTTGATCTTTATAATGTATTTAGTCCAATTTTAAACAAGTCTATTGAACCCATAATAACACAAGTGCATATTTGTTGTTTGAGGTTTCTTTTCATTTCAATTATGTTAAGTATTTTTAATTCCTTTAAGCACTTTTAGTTAAAAGTATGCTTCAAAAATCCAAAATAAGATTATACGAGGGAGTTGCCCCTTTCAAACAAGGAAGATTGCAATTGCATAAGCAATCTCTCCAACTATTGGGATGTTTTTCCACTTTCCACTGGGCGAGTCATATAAATTTCAAAGTGACAAATCCATTTACTAATAGATCATTATAAGAAATTTTCATAGATGATTCTATCAAGGAGACCACATCCCTATTTTGGAAGAGAACATCTCTTGTTGCATTTTGCATAAATTTGACTCAGAGAATAGCCACTACCTCGATCACCTATGCTATAACGTTGGAGAAAATTTTAAGGGCTAATGGTCTTTTGATGGAATTTTGCAAAGCTTGGTGGCCTCTCATTTGAGAGGATTTTTACTCTATGTACATTGAAGCCATATAAATGGGTTCTTTTAAAGGGTCTATTCTTAATCAAGGAATAATTAAACTCATTCACAAAGGCAAAGATAAAGACTTGATTAATAGATGGAGGCATATTACCCATGTTTAAAACCCCTTATAAGATAATAACAAATGTTTTGGCTCGAAGAATCAAATTTATCACCCAAAAAAATTTTAGACCTTGTCACATCCCCTAGGAACCCCTTTATTTGTTTGTGAGACCCCCTAGCCCTATTGTAATTTGGACTAGGGGTGGAACTTGTGATCATATTATGTTATTGATCCTATATGTGCACATATTCATGGTGTTATGAATTGTTGATGACTACTATCAATGAATATGATTAAGTAGTTGTGATAAGTTTTAAATTTAATGTGTTGATTATGTTTTTCAACTAACTTGAATTAATATTGGATTGGTTGAATTGTACAAGAATATGGTTTGTTTGCAAGTACTTGGTGTGCAAAGTGAGGTGGGTTTTGTTGTTCTATGAAGAGAGATAGGTAGATGTAATTCCAAATTTGTGTCAAGACTTTTCCATTAACATTTTATTGAACATAGTTTCACCTAACCCGATATAGAATAGGTGGTGTGATATTTAAATAATTCATTTATTGATAGATTGAGTATGTGGGGATTTGTCTAAATCCTCACATCTAACCCTAGGATTTTAGGCACCTATTCAATTGCAATTGTTTACTCATTTTTTATTATGTTTTGGAGGCACTACTATAACCCGATTAAGTTCTAGCCAACCTTAGATATCAAATAATAATAAATTCATTAAAATATATACAACAATTGTGATGCATCTATAGTCCCTACCAAATGCAAAAAGTAATGAATGTGAAATTTTGAATAAAAATTTGTTAATAAATCATTCGTTCTGCATAAGAACTGTCCCTAAAGTATTATGTTGCTTTGTATCATATTTTGAAAGAAACAATGTCCCCGAAAGAGAAACAAATTTCTAGGTCTACAATGAGGTAGAAATTTCAATTACAAGCATTCCTCTAATTGATGCATATTCAAAGTATTTTTTTAGATAACTGAAACATATATGATGTAAATAACTAATGCTTAGTATATAACACCAATCCAATATAATGTAAGAAAAATACTTGTCCTATAAAAAACAACCACAATAAGATAATGGCAGAGTAGAGGACCAACTTCTATACACCGAAAGATGATTGAATTAGTTTAGACACAATTAATCAAGTAATTCCACTGATACCTTGTGCAAAACAAGTTTACAGATCATGTAATCCCATTCCCGCAAATGTTTGTTTTCCAGGCTAGAGAAAATTTTGGATACTGAACACTCAAGAGTCTATACACAAATAGTTTTTCAGAAGATCAATAGACAAAACATGGTCAAATTTCAAGCTTATGTGTTTGAAAAGAGCTCCATGTTGGAGAAAATGGTTAATAGATTCGCACTAGTTACTTAAATAAATTCAAACTGAAATAAAAGCCTTTCCCATTCCACTGACCAAGCAAGCCTTTGAAGCTGGTAAGAAAAATTCTATAATAGCAAACTTAACTTGAAGAATTTTAAAAAGAATAAGCAAGAACAAACATTTTATGAGATGAGAAAAAGTCTGATCACATCAAACAAATCCACATGAACACTCAATTGAAGCACAACCAATGAACATTTGAAAATAAAACAACCGTATATGATGAAAAATAACATGCACTATTCCAACTAATAAGTCTGGAACAACAGTAAAATTTTTTGCATATAATATCCAAAGGACACCAAAATACTAGATAGTTTGCAAAGAATGTTAGACGTAAAATTAAACATATGAGTCAAAGGCTATGGGGAATATGAATGTTACTAAACAAAGAATCTGAAATAAGCACTATATTTCCTACATCCAGAGAGATTGCACTTTCTTTTGAAGAAATATCTACTATTTAAATGGTTTTAGCTGTCATTTATTTTTCAATGCTTCCTTTTAAGACTTTAATAAAGGAAAAGTAGTTTTAAGACTTTAATAAAGGAAAAGTAGTTTTTTAAGCTCTCCACCAAATGTACATGTAAAGCCCTCTAGAACCATACATATTCATCCTTTCAAGGAAAACATAAATAAAACATCCATCCAAAAAATCATGTGCATCTAATGCAATGTGCAAATATATTTCCATATAGATGGGGTGGATCTGCACATACTCCACGTGCAGTTACTTCAAATAATTTACAAACACCCAAATAATAAAACCCCAACTATTAGAAGTTGTGTTTTGGAAATTTTTTGAGTATATCCATAATTTGAACATTGTGAACTGGAATGAAATAACATGATTTGTAAATCTAGACAATGAAATGTATAACCTAAAACTCAATGAATTAAGACTACCCAGGTCTCAAACCAACAAGACACAAAAAGAGTAAAGAAAATATTTGACACCTTAGATCATGTGTGGAGATCACTGTGAGATGCAATCCATCCAATAGTTTCAATTTTCATTAGAGTGAGGATAACAATGAGTATCCCATGGAAACAAAACACCCATTGCTTGAAACTCTTATTAGACTCACTGATAGGGCTGGCAATGGCTGCAAAGTATTTGAGCAATATCTTGATGTGCAAAGACATGTGGTCCAGATGTCTTGTCTTAGATAGGCGTTCTCCTCCTTCATCCCTAGCTATTGCTACCTCTACATCTTGGTTGGGGTTCTTCTTGAAGGAGAGAGCTCTTCTCCTCATGGGTTTTGAATATCTAGGACTGTTAACAACCTTCCCATATCCTTTATTGTCATTTTGGATCATTGCAACTCGGCAATTATGAAAAAACATAAAAATGCATGAATTAAATCCCAAATGATTCTTGCAGTAAGAACCAAGGGTTTAGTTTGTAATTATTGATCTTAAATCAATTATTTTTGTAACTTGCAACATTCAAAGTTCAAAACATGTCATGAATAGTAAGTTGCACACTTTCTTTCACCGTGAATCAAACTACATCATAAACAACAAGACACATTGACTTCATATGTGCACAAAATGTGGAAAGGAAAATTAAGGCTCCCTCCAAGAATACATTGTTGTGAAGAGTTACATGCTCTGAAATAAAATGAACAGAGAGGAAAAGGAGAACATACAGGAGCTCATCTTTACTCCTCATCATAAGGAACACTTTGCATCCTTTTAGTGTAAATATTTTTCTACAAAAGTGAAGTAAAATATTAAAACGGGGCATGTGCACCAAGATGGGGCACAAAAAAGTAGCCAAATTCCCAAAAACAATCAAAACACGTTTGTGTTTTGAATAAATTCAAATAACACACTCGTGTTATGGCTCAGAAAATCTAAGCCATAACATGAGTGTGTTATTTAAACAAGTAACATGCACACATTATTATGAAAATAAATAGCATTCATTATTATCAAAACATAATTTTTGTGCACATTTTTATGAAAGGAAAACACATGTATTTTTAAGAAAGTAAAACAAGTACGTGTTTTTCCCAATAAAGTTATAAAAAGACAAAGACTGTCCATTTTGCTCACCCGCGGCTTGCATTTTATGCAACTTTTTTCCTTCCCTCATCTTTGCATAATGTGAATGTGTTTTTCCCTTTCCAACCTTGCTTCACAATGCCATGTCGAAGAAGAGGTAAGCGATTTTTTTTCATTTGATTTAAATTTTGTTTGCATTAGGAAAAATGGGTTATTTTTGAACAATTTCAAGCTTTTTTTGAATTATATAACAGATCATGTAAGCCCTAAGCCACAAGAAAATTTAAATGATGAATTTCTTGAGGAAAACCCTAATATGCTTGACCCTCCTACCCTTCCAACAAACCCTGGACAAAGCCAAGAGGATTTGTTAGGGCATCTAGAGCAAAATAAAGTTGTAATTCATGAATTAGTTTCAAAATTGAGGGGTTCAATATCAAACGAGCATCACCAATCCCTTGCCCCAACATTGGAAGCCATGTTGATGAATGTTGACACCATCACAAATCAAATAAAATAATTTAAAATGTATAGAGATTCATGTTGTATATATTATACAACAAAATTGTCCTATGATGATTTGAAAAAGAAAGACATAAGCAAAGAAAACATATGTCTTCTTTTTACGGATCCTAGAACTAATGAACCTATTCCTCCAAATTCAAAGAGGTTTCCAATACATTGGCGTAATCATGAGGAGATAAGAAATAAGTTTTAAGATAGACAGTGGATGGTCTTTGACCAACCTCCATGTAATAATTATGAGGTGCCACTATAAAACTATACTGTGAGTTTATCTTTCATGAAATACCCAATTACTTTGATATTAGGGTGTTTCAAGGTAGAGGTGGAGGCTCTAGACCCAAAATAGACCAAGATTTTGTTGGGTACTAGATAGTCTTGCACGTCGAAGAACACTAGCACAAAGACATGTTTTTCATGGGATAGTTCTAGTAGCCATCATAAAGAGTATAGAGGTGCAGATTCCATGTAGTTGCTAGCCTAACAAACACCATTATAGAGCATGGCACAAAAATATCCTAACGTTTTACCTCATAGAATGATGCACCAACTCAAAAGTCTAGCTCTAGTGCCCCTAGCTCTCATATATGTCCAAACTATTGCAATCTATGCTTTGGGAGAGATAATGATGTAGAGGGTGTAGACGGTTCCACCTCGCATATTTGTTCTCATTGTTAATATAGAAGTCACAGGAGTAGTGGGGGTCATCAGGGTGGTGCATCAGATGATGAGGTGATAACATATGAGTTGCTAAATGAGGTGTATGCTGGTCAAATGCAGGTATGTTGATTTGAATTTATAACATTTTATCTATTAAATACTTAAAATTGTAAATGTAAATAGATTTTTAATTATAGAATTGAATTAAACTAATGCAAACATTATGCATTGAAATGATGGAAAAGAGGGGGGAGGATGATAGGAAGACCTAGGAATGAGGGACCTATCCTAAAAAGCACAAAGGGGGTGTACACCTAATCACAAATCCACCTTTTACAATTTCATTAGGAAGAGGGAGAGTGTTACAAATGATTAGAATTGACCTACAACCCTTAAGGTGAGTCAACCCCAAGTTTGGACACTTTGTTGCCCTAACTTCCTTCTAACAAAAAAACAACAAAATATGACTAAACAACAGTTTTGGGAGAAGAATAAAAGTATATTAACAATCCAATTTATGAGATCTATCACTCGAAACATGAAGTATTATGATAACACTATCAAAAACAACAATCAACTAGAAGATCTGAGAAGGTTAAGATACTTTACACCTGTCAACAAAAATGTAGTAAAGTGTCATGTCATGACTCATTCACCCAAGGGTGAATGGGTCTTTGTAAAGGGCTCTAAAATATTATTTTTGTAGTCCTCTGATGTTGGATCTTTAAGGCTCTGATTCCCCCAAGATTTACTATTAGAAAGCTGGAAATAAATTATGTAGGCGAGTTTATGTATCTTGACAACTTTGATGACAACTTTGGAAACTTTGTAAAATTGCACTTTTGATCCAACTCCAATCCTCCATTTGCAAATTTGCAAACACACAAAGAGGAGAACTTTTTTTGTTTCGATGTATAAGGTTTTGCCTTGGTCAAACCCTAGTTTGGTAATTAAACCTTGATAATGAAATAATGATACAAATTGAAGGAATGATGAATGAACACTAGCTTGTTGCAACTCACCAAACCCTTTAATGGTTTTCCTTAGAGGACTGAATTCTAACACATCACTCCAAGGATTAGATCTTGCATGAAATGGCCTAATTGGATGCTTGATTTGACACTTGATTTGATGCTTGAAAACTTGAAACCTACACCACAATGTTAGCTCAAAAATATGCATGAACACACATAAATCTTGACATCATAATAGGATCGTGAATGTTGCAATAATTGACAGATAAATCTACTCTCCAATGCTCTTGACAATAATCCTTTCTCTTAGGATTGATCTCTTCAAATCTTATATTGCTTAAGATTTGAATTTTATTAAATTACCTTGTATTTATAGGTGATTTTCTAATTTCCCAACAATTAAACATCAAAAGCTAGCAATTGCAATTTGAATTTAAATCATAAAAAATGCCACTAAAAACATATTAAAAAATGGGATCCTAAACTTAAGGAGGAACCATTCACCCTTGGGCGAATGGGTCCTAGCCCCTAAACCTAGGGCACACATTTTCCAAGATGTGTAATTTGATGTTTGCAATTGTTTAATGTAGGTTCCCCTTTCATAAAATAGAATTAATTAGGCTTTTAAATGCATAACCAGGTCAATTAGAGTCTTAATAAATTTCAATTAATTAAGGGGATGCGAACATAATTTGAAAATGTAAAGGTGTGCATTTTTCAACACTACATTTAGCCCCCACTTTAGTGAGAGTACAAACTTGCACTCAAACTCACACTAAAGTAGACAAATAAGTCAAGAGAGGTCCAAGTGGACAAATTTGATGGGATAAGATGACAAAGATCAAGGAGGTTGCACAAGCCCCCAGGATCTAAGATCCCATGGAAAACCAACATAAGCAAAAAGGGACACATTCTTGCAACAACAAAACAAGATACACAATCATACAATGTCAAAATTAACGCAAAAAGAAAGAAAAGAAAAAAATGGATTACTCGTGGTTTTGTTGTTGTCCATAAAAAAATGCTCACAAATGAAAACCTGTTGTCCACTATGCAAACAAAATATACTCACGAGGGCTAGTGAAATCTGGTGTCCACTAGGTGAGCCCCAAGAAAGTGAGAAACACACACTAGGTCAGTATGTACCCACAAAAAGGTGGCTAATGGAAAAGTCATTCCAGGTCTACAGGCACCCATACGTCAACCATACCAAAATTTATACTTCTTCATAACCCTTGTAAATTCAGTCTCTCCTCTCATAACTCCTCAAGAAAAATATCATATTTATAGAGCTTACAATGCACAAATTAGAAATTTCTAAATTGACTCCCAAAGGTTGAAGATGTGACATGGAAAGTGCCAAATCCATTGCACACGCATAATAGTAAGTTTCCAATTGTCACCACATGCCACACTTTAAAATCTGCGCTTTCCAAAATAACTTCACATTGAAAACTCACATTCCATGTAAACTCAACACAGAAATAGAAAATTCCTTTATCCACAACTCCACCTATAAAATCAACTTTCCAACTTGACTCCTCATTAGAAAAAGAAACTACAAGTTGTAACTCATGAGACAACATGAGAAAATTAGCAACATTTAAAAAATCAATGGTATGGAAAAATCAAAGGTTGAAAAACCTTCATTTTCTTAACATTCTCCCCCTTGTTAAACACCTTTCAAGAGTCCATGAAAGTAACAGGATTTAACTGCTAAGAGTCAATCGATGAAAACACATCATCACAGCCATACACACAATCACAAGAATCTCAAACAATGCTTTCGTGCTCCAACCAAGACACCTGCAACAACATCCAAGATGTCCACCATCTCAAGCAACATTTTATGCCATTCTATAAAGGAAAGGAATGAGTTGTGGTGTATATGCACCAGTATAAAGAACACAAGCATCAGATCTAACTGATTGCAAAGGCTACATAATACTGCCACCACTCCACTATGCTCACAAGCTATACATATGATATTGTTTATAAAAATGATAACATGGACATATTCATTCGAATATCAAATGAATTATTTAAATGAACTTATTTGTCAAAATAGTATATATATATATAATATAAATATAGTCGCCAATTTAATGAATATATGGCACTTCATATTATAGTGTAATGTTAATATATAACCCGCACATGAAAGATTTGAAAGCATTGCTAATAATAAATCACGTGTTGTATAATGTATATATTTAATGTATAGTGAATGTTAACTTGTTGCATAAAGCCGCATATATTATCTTTGCATATAATGCATTGAGTATGCATAGAATATGATTAGTGGATAAAGCATAGTGAAATAAAGTGTTGCGCACAATATTAAGGTGGTAGGTTAATATTGCAATGTGTTGTATAAGTGAATAAAACAACGCTTAAAGTAAAGTTGATCCATATGATATGTGTTGAATGCATAAATAATACCAAGTCAAACTCAGTGAAAATGTAGGCATTGGAATAGACTTATTCTTCTAAGAAAACAACAAGCCAAAAGATAGGAAACATGGCGATTTGGTGGTGCCAAAATATGAACTGTATAATTGAAGTAGAAGTCTTTAACCTGCAAATCGATTACCAACTGGTAAAAGCATGTGCAATATGAAATGGTCAATTAGAAGTTGTTGACCTGTGTGATTACTTACCTTGCATATCTGAATTACACTCTTGCTTTTCATGAATGAAGTGACATGTTGTGCTATTTCACTTAGTCTAAAGTTAGAAATCTGCCATCTTTTAATCACTATGCTAAGTCGAATCAAGTGAGCTGAGAAGTGTCACTTTGAGAAGCTAGTTTATAGGAAACAAAGGCTCATTATTTTGTATAAATAGAGCAGAGGTTTTCCTCATTTGAATACAGATTCACTTGCATTTTGCTACTTTTTATCTATGATATTCCTGTTAAGCCGAGAGTTACTTGTGAGGATATTTGTGAGGCATATTGTGTGAGAGTTATTGTGAGGAAATTCTGGGAAGAGGAATTGAGAAGGGGAAGGAGTTGCAAAGTTGATTATTAGAGTGGGTGTGGCTAAGGAACCAATTGGTCAAATTGGAATATAGCATATAACAGGCATGAGATTCTACTCTCTTTATGTTTTATCTATTTTAGAAAGATTGAGTGTCTTGATTGTACTATTTGGGGAAATGCATTAAATTCATAGAATAGAGGAATGATCTATTTTCCTATTGGAAAGGAAAAGAATCTAGTTGTTATGATTTCCTTATGAGTGTTTGTACATACTCCATATTAAGGAATGGATATTATCAAGTATTATATACTAGGATTGATGAAAGCATGAATAGCTTAAAGAAGTTATTTAATACTTTTATATACCCTATATGGGAATTCAGATGATGATGTTTCTATTATACATAAATATCTACACTATATGTATAAAAAATGTGAAAAGTATTGATGTCATGAAGTGACTTAACATTGTTAGCTTATAACGCTAGGAAACCTTGGGAATGATAAGGTTTGGGAATACAACAATAGTGATGATATGAAAGATATGATAGGATGTGATGTCATGCAAACCACACCAATAATCTATACTTGATTGATCCCTTGATCATTACTTTACTTTTGAATGAAAGCCTAGGTTGAGAATTACCTATTGGGTTGGGATATTTACTTGATTAATGATTGAAACCCTAGGTTGAGAATTACCTACTGGTTTGGAATATTTACTTGATTACTGATTGGAACCAATATTTTGATAATAACCTACTTGGTTGGGTTGTTTATTTGATTTTTGGTTGGAACACATAGGTTGATATTAGCCTACATGATCAGACTAATCATTGATTGTTGACTTTATCCTGGGATTAGGGTAAACCAAGGTTGAGATTAACCTATGTGGTTAAAGGTGATCACTTGAATTTATGGATTACTAATTGATTGGAGCCATAGGTGGGATTACCTATTGAGTTGGAATTAATACCTGATTGGTTGATTTACAATCATGACGTGAAGTCATGTTATAGATGAAAATCTACTTTTTGAATAATCTTTTATTGATAAGAATACACTCTTGAATAGAGTCTTTTAGACTATACTTTTGAATGATTTATTGTTGATATGAGTGTTCTTTGATTCAGGTCATTTATTGATGCAATTATACTCTTGATGAGAATCACTATTGATGCATGATAAATATTCCTAAATGGAGTCATTTATTGATGAGTATTTATATTGTGATTAGATGAGTCTTATATAGCTATACTTTAGATTATGAGTTATTGAGTCATAATGAGTTCATAGGTTATTCTTGGGATTAGATTTTCCAATGAAGGGGATAGCTTATACATGTCAATACTTAGGAGAAGTATCTTTGTGAATTGGAAATGGGAATAGTTTTGTTTCTGAGGTTAAAGATTACCTATGGAAGGGAATTACCTATGCATAGTATATGAATGGTCAAAATAAAAATTGAGCTAAGGTAGTGTTTGTGAATAGGATGAATTTCACTTGAAGTACTAGGTGAAGAATACTTTGCCCAAAGTAGTGTAATTTTCCACTGATTGCACTATAAATTCATTGTGTTCCTTTTATGCATTCTTTATTAGGATTATAGTTGGTATACAAGTTCTAGTTATGTAGGACACAATACTAAGCTTAGGAAGGCTATTGTTATGAGTGTAATGTCCCCTTTTTGGGATAACCCTAAATATTCCCTAATTTATCAATCTTAAGTGATCATCTTGGGTTTGGTAATTTTTATAGTGCTAGTAGGACCATGTTAAGTCCCTCAGATATGTTAGTAAATATTTAAAAATATAGATAATATCATAATGGTATGATAGGGTGCCCATGTGGCTCCTTGCCATCCATATGGGGTGGTGTGCCTAGTGAGGCGTCCTATCATCGTTCCCCTAATCAGGACCATTATTGCTCAATTATGTAGGGGGTTTTAGGGTGCAACTACAATAGGGTGTCCTAGGCAGTCATTCCCTCTAAGCCCAAGGGAAGTACACCCCCCTTGGCCCATGTGGATCTTTACATCCATATGGCTAGGATACTTAGAGGGTGAACCACATGTTGTTTCCCCTATCATAGGCCCTTAATTCCCTTTACAATCAAACATAATATAAATAATAATAAACACACAAATTTTGGCTATTAAATCAATGACATAATATGAATATTATTCCATTATGTTTCTCGCATAACATAGATTCATCATTTGTATTTAGTAAATATAGTTAACTCAGATTTATGTATATGTACAAAGTATCATGACTAATAAATATTAGATCTTCTACAATACTATTGTGTAGAATTAAATGCATAACCGACTCATCTTCAGTTTATATTATATTCATAAATATAATATGAAAGCGTACCTCTATTTGGCTTATGCTGGAATGTATTCTTCTTTCCTTTACCCTCTTTGATCATGGAGACGGAATACACACCATGATGTAATTATTACTAATAATATCACACATGGATGATTCTTCCTAGGTAACATAAATGAATAAGTGATCATATGATAAGGACAATACATAAATATATATATATATACAATATATTTATTTATATTAAAGAGTCATAATTACTTGTAAGGTTCAATAATTGTTGCAAGCATTATTATTGCATAATCTAGAATAATGTATATATTTATAACCGTTATTGGACAATCGTAAATAATATTTGAATATATATCTTATATAAATATATAGCATTGTTTCTACTTGTTAATTTATAATAGTTTCTTATATATATACATGTTTTATATATCAAAAAATATATATATAGACTTATAATATTAATTTATCATATTTAAATCCTTGATTCATAAGTTGATTATTTAAATACAGAATTACTTGTCTATATCCTTAATAAATTTATCAAACTTATTATATGAATTTATAAAATACTTACCTGATCTACAGAAGCCTCTCTTCCAGTCACGATGATTAGATTTTAGAGAGTCTTTTATTACATGATTCCTTTAACCACCATATATTCCTCCTTCTTTTCCATTCAATCTCTTCTACAAAACTTGAAATGGTGTTCCCTTGATTAAGGAATCATTGCTTCTTTATTATCGATCAACTATTATAATTTTGGTGTCTTCTTAATAATTGTTGCCTATCTTAATAAATAAGGTTTTGTCTTATTATCCCTTTGTCCTTATCTCCATTTTGTCTTATTTCCTCCTTTTTTATACTATCTTGTGTTCCTTCTAAGGGATGTGATTCTTATATGGAGGTGTGATTCTTTTATTTAATTATGTTTAAGGTTAATCACTATCCTTTCACAATGAATCACTGTTGTTTGAAAAGTTAACCACTGCTTTTATAAAGGTAATTACTCCTCAATTTCATCATTTCCACCTAATATAATTTTTTCTTATAAACTCAGATATGTATCTCTTAACATAATTGTTTCCCTTTTACAATTGCTACTTTTAAACTAGGCAATTACTAAATACATATTTTTTATATTTTTATAATTATAATAATTTATCAATTGTTTTTTATTAGACGTAAAATACGGTGTTCAAAGGGGCCCAAAACACTTTGCATCAAAAATCAGTTGAAATATAAGATAACGTCATAAAGGAAAAAAATAGCCCAACAGCAGCGACCCATCAACAAAAAGTTAGCCAAAAAGGAGGACCCCACCAGCAGCACTACATGCTTTTCAGAATATTTGTTGCTTCCACGTTGCTAGCCCCAACCTTCTGAGCTTCTTCGAAAACATCAAAAATTTCCTTCCCAGATGCCCCAACCTGAGCTTTAGTTTTTTTCCTAGTCCTGGCTCCAGGTCCATCTGTATTTATCTCAGAAATCAAAACAATACCTTTCTCTCCACCCTTCCCAACAACACCCTCCTCCTCCATCGGCTTACCAGCAACATCGACCTCTTCAGCATGAGCACTATCTTTACACTTCTTAGCACTAACCACAGGAGATGTCACAACAGTTGATTCGAATTTACCACCAAATTTATGCACCTCCCCACCTCTCATCATAGTATCCCAAATTTTCACCATTTGATCCTCAATAGTGAGGATTCTACCCTCAAGATTCTATTTCATTTTGAGAGTTTCCTCTACAACAGTATTTTCCATAGTGTTTAAGGAGTCAAACAACTCATCTATCTGATTTTGGACAGAAGACCCCTCAGCCTTACTCACTACACCCCTAACTTTGACATTAGTTTTATTGAGTTCATGAAAAAACCATTTAAAAATCTTGAACAAGACAATGGAACCCTCACGAGCAGTTCCAAGCACATCAGACAAATCTTCTCTATCAATATTAAAAACCCCTTTCTCCAAAGCATCTTCCTCCTCAGAGGAACTAACCCTTTCTTAACTAGAAATGGTATCCTTACCTTTTTCAATAGCAACCGGAGACTTGAGTTTGCGGATGGATCTCGCGATCTCCTCCGCCATCACCTTTCTCTTCTTAAGCCTCTCCATTTCCACATCTTGGATTTCCACAACAACATCAGCATCCCCAGCCTTATCTTTTAGCTACATATCCGGCTTAATACTCGGGGAATCACCAACATAGAGGTTGCCCGCAATAGTGAGAGAAGATTCCTTTTCCAGAATTTGACCCACAGTCCTTAGGACTCGTTTCTTCCTGCTACCCTCCTTTGAATCCTTCTTCTTCCAGGAAATAGGGGGTGGTGAGGAAGCCTCACCATATAGATCATTCTTCACCTTCACACCCCTACTTGGAAAATCAGTAGCTACCTCATCACTACAAGTCAAATAACCCATACTACCACACAGTTCCCCCTTTTTCATCTTTCTCGTAGCAGGGAAATGTGGACCCCCCTCCAAAGAAACAAGATAATTAGGAACAAAGTCCACATCCTCCTCCGAATTTGACTCTTTTTCCAAAATCAATTTCCTTTACTTGAATTTTTTGTTTGTCGGTTCCTCTTCAGAAGCAGTCTCATACTCCTCAGCAGGTTTGGACTGTTTACCCTTTGGGGTGACAATAGGTTTAGTGACCTCAAAAGTCTTCGCATAATTAGAGATGAGAAGAATTAACCCCACATGCAAGATAGGGTTTTTAGGGTTTTTCTTGTTATCTTTGAGACTCGAATCAAGAGACATTGGAAGATAATAAGGAAAGGACACCCTCTTCTTATGATGGAAGTGATTAAGCAAGATGAAGTGGTAAGCATTTACCACTGAAAATTGGCCTTCCAATGTTATGTAATGCATGAGCTCTTCCACAACATCTCCTCATAACACCTTAAGAGAACTTCTCTGATAGCCTCCACTCTTTGCAGTCCTCAAATCTTGCACTTCATCATCTTTGAAAAATATTTTCATAGCGGTTTATGCCTCATTTTCATCTCTAAAAACTTTCATGCCATCCATAGCCAAGCCAGTAATACCATCTATAAATTCTTCATCGACCTCAAATTTCATCCCATAAAGCTTAAACACCTTGTCATTCCACCCTTTCACAAAGAGCGTTGTTACCTGAGGATTATTTCCATTTAATTTCTCCAAGTAAGGAGTTAACCCTCCTTTCTCCAACACCTGCCAAACCTCCTTCCTCTTCTTAGTAGCTTCACATGAGAAAGGTTCGGCCTAATTCCTATCTCCACCCATATCGCCACAATTGGCAGAAGGAAGTAGCTTGAGGGCTCCAAGCACAAAGAAAATACCACCTAGAATCTGTGTGAGGCCAGAAATAGACCAAGGGAAAATAAATAACTTAGAGTTTCATTCCCTATGGCACCCAACTCTTGTACCATTTGCTTGATTCAAATCTTGCCTACCATCCATTCTTCTAATAATCAGCCACGTGAGGAAAGACATGCAGGCCGCCAACCATAATGAAAAGTTAATCAAATTAAAATTGGCTATCATGGTTCATAGTTGCAATAACATCTATAGGGAGAGGGCCATTCAAACCCCAATCTATAAACTCTCTAACACCAATATTAGCGAAAATGTTCGCTAACCCATTACCTTCCCTCATAATATGTCATATGTAATAATCATCAAAAGATTTCAATATATCAATTGAGTCCCTTATCAAAGACTCAATAGTCCAAGAGGGGGGGAGACACAATTTTTTAAATTATTAATTATATTCAAAGAGTCCCCCTCCAACCAAACTCTCCTATAACCTTTGGTTTGTGCCAATTTGAGTCCATGATAGGTTGCAGCCGCATAATAATATCAATTGTTAATATTTGCATTGTTGATATTAATATTATTATATTCGATAATTATAATGATAATATGACAATAATTATAATCATCATAAATTACTAATATTCCTCTGTATATTTTAAGGGTAAGTGCACCAAGATGGTTCCCAAAAAGGGGGCTTAAATGGCCTCTTTCTTTCTGAAATCAGGAAATATTGACCTTGGACGTGAAATTGAGGATAGTTACACTCAAAATTTTGAGATGCAACAAAAACAAGGATCGAAGTGCTCTGATTGTACTTTCTAAACCACTAATTTATCTTGAAAATGGTTGATATTAAGGGGTTCAAAAGAGGGACATACACAAATTGGTGTTGTTTTTGTCAAAAAAACATAACATAGCAACTCATCTACGACCCTACCACAGTGAACTTTTTTTTAGTATTTTTAAAATCGCTATGGTTAGAAGTTAGCTAACAGTATGTAGTTGACGCATGATTTTTTTGATAATTTTTTAATGAATATTTGATTTTTTACTAATTTTCTAAGTGGACACTTCCTAAAAAAGCAGAATTTTGGCCGTGCTCTCCCTACTAATTTTGGAAAGTAATTGACATTTTTATTTATTTATTTTTTAAATTTGTAGAATGGAGTCTAGTTTCTAAAAATGTAATTTATTTGAAATTTCGATGAACGGTTAATTTATAACAAAAAAATTCGAAACACTATTTTTTGGAAAAAAAGAGACATACAAACAAAAGAAATTATGGATGAAAGGCTTAACATTGTTAGAAAGTGAAAAAAATTACATCGTTGGATAGCTAAGAGAGAACCTAACATTACCCATGTGTTCAATTTTTTTGATATTGAACCACATGCAATCCTGACAGTGAGCATGACCCCGATTATGTGAAAAATTGTAGAATTTGCAAAAACACATCTCTGGTTGTTGGGAATTCCCTCCAAGCCTTTGGGTTGGTATTCCAAGGCAAATACCAATCCTAAGGCTTGGGGATTCCCAAAGCAATATATAATGCGCTAGCGTTATATCTCAGTTTTGACATGGTTTTCTGCTTTTGCGGGAAACATGTTAACTAAGACATAATGCGAGCATGTTATAACGCGCTCACGTTATGTCTTCCTTTATGTTAAATTCCACTCTATTGAATGTATGTTGATATATTTTTATGTTTGTATGTACATGTATGCTTATATGTCATGTATGTATGTATGCATGCTTGTATGTATGTATCTATATTTGTATGTATCAATGCATGTATATTGTATGTATGCGTATATGTATGTAAGATTTTATCTAAACATGGATGTATGTGTGCTTGTATGGATGTAGGATTGTATTTACATATGTATTGTGCTTGTATGTATGTATTTATGTATGTCTTTAGAGCAAGGGAGAATTTTGAGAGAGAGAGTTATGTAGGTAGGGTGGGATGGGGAGAGAG
>VDFB02345451.1:46987-74101 GCA_007258455.2 Sequoia sempervirens
AGGGGAGAGAGATAGAATTAGGTTTTAGGGTTGAGGGTATAAGGGTTAAGGGTAGAGAGATAGAATTAGGGTATAAGGGTATAGGGGAGAGATAGAATTAGGGTAGAGAGAATAAATAGACAGAGAGAAAATAAATCTATAAAAAAAACCAACTTTCTCATAAAACAAGCACGTTTTGAAGAAGTAGAGACATGACCGTTTCTAGCAATAAATAACACACTCATGTTATAATGCGAGCATGTTTTGGCTTGCTCTAAAAATGGTAAAAATAGCTCAATTTACCCATGATCTCGGCCCACATTCTGCATATTCTCCTGGTTTTGCGCGTGCTTGAAAAAAAAGTAGCTTTTTGATGAAGTTGTGAAGTGTGCATGCATGTGTTTCACATTCCATCACCATTTTCATGATCTTTCCACCACCTTTGTGTGGAATAGCAGAGTTTTCACATTGAAAGGCATATAATATCAATTCAAGTTTGAATTCTAGTGAAAATTGATATACAATTGAAGTTTGGAGGGGAACAAGCTTGTGAAAAAGTCAAATTGTTGAGGAGTTTGAAGAAAGAAGAAGCAACTTAGGCTACATAATTGGATAGAACTCCTCCATTTGAAACTTTGGTTTTTTAGGTATGTGAAATCTTTACACATTTTCTTTGATTCTATTATGGCCTGCTCTCATTTTTTTTGTTTTGCATATTCCATGTTGATAATTTTTTGTTTGTCATTACAACCTTAGGTTTTCAATGGACATTTAAAATTACATAATTCTATACATTTTCCAATTACATTTTTAAACCACATCTATACTTGAACCAGTTGATTGCCTTGTCTATGCTACCAAATTTTCCATACAAGTCTCTAAAAAATTGGAATATACTCCTCCCACATTGATAGAAAATATTTAAACTATTTTGGTTTTCATCTCTATTTCTAAATTACCTCATCAGTAAAGCTACCTCATCACCTATGTTGTCATATATTTTAAATGTTTCCTTGATTAGTCTACCTACAAGGGATTCTAACCCTTCTATCCACTATTTCAAGACTCTTTATTCAAGGATAAGTTAGCAAAATGGGGAAAGGTGTAGCCTATCTTGCAGAGCATCTACCAAAAACAACAAACCATCGAGGGTACTTTGATGCAGTGCTAGAGGAAGAAAACAACTTAACTCAATCTCACTCCAATCAACTGATCAAAACTGAACCAAATCTCAATGTGTCTATTCAATTAGGACTCCTTTACCTTCAAAAAACTCATGGATACAAGACATCAAACTGAGTTCTAAGCACACAATCCCTTAAAAACTTCTCAAACACTTTAAACAACATCAATTTAATTTCTTCAACCCAATTCCCAACTTTGATATATCCAATATGAAAACTTCTCAAAACTAAGCCTATTTAGGCCCTATCAATAAGCAACTTCTCAATTCCAAGCCTATTTCCACTTCTTAATGCTTAAAACATGCATAAATATCTCTATATAACATGAAGGAATCATTCTCCAAACTCACTTCATGATAATTCATCAAGCATGTTTCCTAAACCACCATTCTTGACTAAAAATTGGGACTGTTACATCACTGTCATGGAAAAACAGTCATTAAATAGACTTCAAAAACATGAAAACTCACCAAAAAAAATATTGAAATAGATTCACAATACCCATAAACACCTTTTAAAAATAATATCTTCAAGAAGGAATCAAAAACGATAAACAAATTCTTTAATTCTCACTGTACACTATGCTTTTTCCTGTTTTTCCACCAAAATATGGCCTAGGGCATCATGATTTTAAAAACTATCACCACTCAATCTGAAACTTTGAGAAATAAAAGAGTACACGAAAATAGAACTTAATACTAAATTTCAAGCGATTCCATCTATTAGAATAAGAGAAATGCAATTTTCTTTTAATTTTGTTTACCCTGGCAAGGGTTTTCAATCGTCTTTAGTAAACAAGCCATAACTTACTCAAATTTGCATGAAATTGAGTGATACAAAAAGGAGAATGTTGTATACTCATAGCTTAATCATTCCAAATTACTGTGCCACAAAAATATGGTTGTACGGGGCCGTACAATGCTTCACAATGTTGTTTTACCAGCAAAAACACAGAAAATTGAATATAAAACAAGGTATCTTTATTGTTTTCTCCATTATTTACATCCCCTCTACCTCTTGCTTTAGGTTCTCCATCAATATAAATGTTTTATTGACCATATCAAATGACCCAAACCAACCTTTCACCTACTTGACTCCTAAACTTCCAAATTTTTCCATTTGTCATTTTTTGCATTTTTACCTTGACAACAATTTTGCAAGATTTGTTTTTTTCCCACTTTTGAATCTCTCAATGCCTAAGAACCGCCAAATTAAGTAATTGCATGCTGAAAAGGTCCACCAAGACCTTTTTCTAAGAACAAAACACCTAGAACCTAGTGTGGACCTCCTTTCACAACATTTTACATTTTTTGCAAATTGGATAAAACAACCTATCTAAACGTTCATCTAATGACTCAAACACATAACCTAACAAGGAAGAAACTAACAGATGAAGAGGTCCAAACCTTCAAAGAAAAGTAGAGAGAACAGTTGAGGGCATATCATGAAAAGAAGAAATTGGAAACGATTAATGAAAACAAACCAATTGTAGAGGAACCTCAACCGTAAAAAAGAGAACAGAAATTGGCAGCACAAAGGGCATGAATGTGAAAGTGTCATTGTAGGAAAGATTCAGATACCATAGTTGGAGACACACTCTCCACCGCTAGTGAATATGAAGGGGTCAGCCACACCATTAAGCACAAGTGAATATGGAGGGACACCATCTACTACAAGTGAATATGGAGGGACACCATCCACCGCATCTCAAGTTGAGAGTACATCACTCGTATTTGACAAAGAAGGCATGCCATCATCCCCACGTGAACCTCAAGGTATGTCTTCTACTCCACCCTCAATCGAAGGTATGAAATCTAGCCCACCTCGATTAAATATTGATCAAATTGTTAATGTTGAGATGTATGTGCCTAGGAGAACACCACCTAGAATTTTGCATAGAAAGCCAAAGTATTTGATTAATATTGATGAGGATATTTTGCAGCACATGGAAGGTAAGATTCCAGCACGCAATTGTAGAAGATTTGGAAAATATTCTTTGAAAGGCTAAATGAGACTGCAAGATGTCAACTATTTTTTGAAATGATGCGAGGTTTAAAGTATAGAAACATCATGAAGACTCTTGGGTTGAGAACATCGAATGCATCAAGTGAAAACCCTATTGTGAAGAATCTAATGGATGCTTATGAGAGTGTGGGTATGATCTCATGCTCAAAGGATAGTAATGTCACTCGACGTGTCATTACATCGACTTTGGTAAGCTATCAAACAAAGAGAGCTCGTCTGATTAAAAAGACTAGTGAACAAATGAGAATTAGCAGAAAAACTTTATCAAAAGTTGTTCAAAGGCAGAAAAGAATTGAGGGCACCGATTCAAATGAATTATGGGCACTCTTGGGGAGACTGCCACAAAAAGATAAAAAAGTTGTTGAAGCATTGAGAACACTAATTGAAGAGTATTGGAAGAATAACACAAGGCAATCTTTGAATCAAAGGGATGTTGTAAGAAGGAGAATTGATAGTCAGAACCATGAGCCACATCCAAAGCATTTTTTGGATACGACTCAAACCCAATTTTTTCATAAATTTCAAAATGATTATCCTCAAATTAGTATTTCTCAAAGATTTTTTGAAATGATTAAACCTTTTTATGTCAAGATAAATCACATGCACTACTTGTTGTTGTAGACTACATATTGAATTCTCTAACCATTATGATGTTTATCGTTCTATATGTTTAGATTTGCATACTAACAATGTTTTGTAGGATTGTGGCATAGAAGTCCCACCAAAATATTCAAGAGAGTTCTTATCAAAAAAATTATGTGAAATAGAGGATGACCAAATATTCTATAGGACAACATGCTTGGATGGTTCATGCGAGCGTTGTAGTGGCTTGCAACGAATGCCACTATGTCAACATATGGAAAGCACGGATGAGGTGGCATAGAAACTAGTATAAAATAGCGACATACGTTACAAAACATGGGTCTCAAGCAAAAAGGTGTGATTTGGTTATTCAGAAGATTCCAGTGTATTAGTTTATGTCCATGTTTCATGACAATATAGTGTATGAGTATGCAAGGCATGCCCATAGAGCTCGATGGCTAGACATGCAATTCAAGCTATGCAAGGACACCTTTCTAGTTGGCAGCATAGTATTAGTGGTTGAATTTGCAAAGAACTACACTCTATAGCCACAGTGTGAGGTGCAATCATAGTATTACAACTCCACATAGGTTTCAATATTTATGCACATAGCATTCATTCATGCAGCTGATAGTACAGAGGACCAAAGGAAGGTATTGAGGGAATATCACTTTTATATTAGTGATGATCGCACACATTCTCTAGAGTTCGTGCAAGGTTGCTTCCAGATGTTCTACAATGATTTGGCTCATAGGGGCATAGCATACGGTTGGCATATGATATGGTTGGATAACTGTGCAAAATAGTTCAAGAATGCACACATGTTCTACTAGTTGTGCAGGATGCATTTCACTATAGGTGTTCAGCATATGTGGAGCTTTTGTGAGGTCAGGAATGAAAAGGGGGAGCATGATGGTGCAAGAGCATGCGTGAAAAGAGAATTAGCACAAGAAGAGTTAAAGTATAAAGATAGTGCAAAGTTGACAGATGCAAGATCAATCATCAAGTGGTGTAATGCTTCGATGGGTCTAGGTAATGAAGGTACGTCTTCAGTTCGTAGATTTTTTTGGTTGATTGATGATACTAACATTGCACTGGATATGAGGATTGTTGTACACTAACAGGATTGAATGAGCTACACTCTTTCTTTAGCTCAAATTTAGGTTCATGGAGTATCGATACACGAAAGATGGCATGCTTTTGTTCTTCATGTATAATGCAAGCCTAGAATGATTGTGAGTCAGGGGAGTGGGTTGACAAATGGTTGACAAGTTATCTTAGCCTACTTCACACATATTTCCCTCTGATCGTATTGGAACTAACACAGATGGAATCATTGGTCGAATTTGACCACGTATCAAATCTAGTTCAACCAAGTAATATATCTACTTTCTTAGTATTTGAAATTCTATATTGTTATCTTACTTTGTACTGTATTCATAATGTTGACTAATTTCAAGAGATTTGCTGCACATATCAATGCGGGGCATGTTTATGTAGTTATTGCAGATGAAGACAATGAAGAGGGAACAAAATATTACTTGTGTCATTGTGTTGAGGCCAAAAAGAAATTGGATGCCCCAGTTATAGATGGAGAAAACATCAAATACCCTACAGTTTTAATTATTGTTACTAGAACGTGGCTTAGAAGGTACCCGCATAAGAGTGTTAAACATTGGTTGTTTCAGAACTTTGACATGCATCATAAGATTCTTCATTACTCAACCTTGTCATGGCATCCAATGTTCGTTTGACCAAATATAGGGGTAGACCTTTGAACAAGACCTTGTGGAAGGTCCGTGAGTCTGACCATGAGGCAATACTTGACACAATAAAGAGTAGAGCAGACTCAGATGGTTCATTGGATTAATTTATAAGTATATGCACATTGGTTCTTATTAATTTTATACGTGTATGCACATTAATTTGTTTGATGCCAATGCTATCATCTTCTTTTACTTTTCCTATTTGTAACTAACCTGCTAAACATTGATTGTTGTCCCCTTGCAGAAAATGCAAATTTATGAGCCATCCAAGAGAATCTCAACCAGAAAGCAATGCAACATCCTTATTTTGATGATCTTCACAAATCTCAATTATTATTTTAAGCCATTACAAAATTGCATGTGAAGCTTGGTGAGGGAATTTCAAGTTATTCATTTGAAGTTAACCTTATCATGAGCACCTATGATGTAAACATTATAAGAGCATCTCGAATTTCAAGTTATTATATTCATGAGAGGTGTTGTGTGCAATAGGTATCTTGGAACTCCTAGTGAAGATGTATGACTAGTAGTGACTAAGTTGGGAGACCGGCATGCCTATTTGTAAGTTCCTTCCATCTATTTTCATTTCATTTCCATTTTGGATGCTCTTTCTTTTTCTTCTTTTACTTTGTGTATTTGTAAGTAAACTACTAAAGATTGATTGGTCTCTCCTTGCAAAAAATGTTGATTTATGAGTCATCGAAGAGAATCTCAGCCAAAAAAGCAATGCAACATCCTTATTTTGATGATCTTGACAAATCTCAATTCTGATTTGAAGCCATTATAAAAGAGTGTGTGAAGCTTTGCGAGGGAATCTCAAGTTACTCATTTGAAGTTAACCTCATAATGAGCACCTATGATGTAGAAATTATAAGAGAATATTGAATGTATGAGTGACATTGTAAAAGATCCGTGAGAAAAGAGTGACAAAGGCATTGTAATGAGATTTTCTTGTAATGAGATTTACTAAAATAATGAAATGTGGTGCAGGGGCACCAAGGTTATTGAGCAAATTTGGTTCATGGAAGTCTTAAGTTAATTTTTTGTTTTGAGTTTTTTCAATTGAATAAGGTCATATTAGACAAATTTATAATGTAATAATTCATGTTAGTTGGTTTTGGGGTCATTTTGGAGTTCATGTTGCATATTTTTCAAAATGATGTATAATTGCAAAAATTGAAAAGTTGTCAATGTGAAAAAAGTGCAAAAAATGTAAACTTGAAGTGATTTTGATAGCAATACAGGGAGGCAATCAACTCACTTCCACAATAGAAAAGGATTCTAACCTCCTTCCTTCCCTCAAAACTCTTCTTGGCTTATTTTCAACTTTGCACCTAGTCAATCTTATAGGTCTGCAGACCTATTTTTCCCACCTTAACTATCAGAATTCCTTAACAACCTCTGCAACAAACCACCATTTTAGGCACCCATTTAAGCATTCTTCAACATACATCAAACCCTCATAAGACTCTTTTGGATCAACTTTCACAAAACAAGCAACCCCCCTTTATTATTTCTATCACACACAAACCACCATTGGGCAGCATTAACTAGTCTACCAAACCACCAATTCATCCACTTTTAGGGCGTGATAATCCCTCTAACATAACAAACCCTAAAACCCTTTTCTTTCATAAGTTAGGTAATGGTTTACTGAAAACCCATACTCCAAACCTTCCCATAGCCAACCAAAGCCTGAAACACCTTCAAAAAGGTCTACACAAGCTTAAAAGTTCAAGAGATATCGCTGCCCCCAAATATTTATTCAAACCCTAGCACTAAACCACCATTTCCACTCAAAAATGCACCATTTGAAATCTAGGGCATCATCTAAAAACCCTCTATTCGCCTCCCTTGCACAAAAAAAAATCACACATGTTTTATAACCCTAAATAAGCATTTCCATTGAGTTACAGAAGCATACAGTTGGTGGAAGGCTTAATATGACATTTTAATGCACTCAAAATTCTTAAAATAGGGTATACAGACCGACCCTCCGTAATTGGCTTCTAAAATGTACAAAATCATTTGAAATCCAACCAAACCAAAATGAAAAATCAGTTAAGTCTACTTCCCACCTAATTCCATTGAAAAGATAGCACAATCGCTCTGAGCTACGTTCAGCCCGCTCGATCCCTTAACAGTCCAAAGTGCAAAAGGGAGGAAATCTTTGACAGGGTATTACACAGAAACCATGGCACTTACGAAATCTCTGTCTAAACCTACAAGATCATGTTGGTCCCCTTTACAATAGCCTCTCTCGGATTTTGTTATCTCAAAGGAATTTTCTCGTGGTGTCCAGTTTTCACTCGATGGAAAAAGTATCAAATGCAAGCAGTGCAAAGTTTTAAAGTGGTGCAACTTTTTTTTTGCAACTCGTGTGACCAAATAGACTATTCCAACACGTCTAAATAGGTATTTTTACACTAGGAATGGTCCTCTTTTGCACCCAAACATGCGGAATCAGTCTGAGCTACATTCAACTAGATCGATCCCTTAAGGGTCCAAAGCGCAAAATGGTTGCAAACTTCAGCATACTATTACTCAAATACCATGTTGCTTAGAAACTTATCGTATGATCCTATGGGATTACATTGGGACCCTATACAATAACCTCTATATTTTTTTGTTATCTCGGAGTGGTTTTCCGATGGTGTCCGAGTTTTCACTCGATGGAAAAAGTATCAAATGCAAGTAGTGCAAAGTTACAAAGTGGTGCAACTTTCGTTCTGTAACTCATGTGACCAAAAAAATTGTTCCAACACATCTGAATAGGTATATTTATGCTAGGCATGGTCCTCTTTTGTACCCAAACACATGGAATCGCTATGAGCTACGCTCAAGTGAATCGATTCCTTAAGGGTCCAAATTGCAAAATGGCTGCAAACTCAACATATTGTTACTTGAATACCGTAATGCTTAGAAAATTCTTGTCTGATCTTATGGGATCATGTGGACCCCTCTACAATAACCTCTCTCAATTTTTTTTATCTCAAGTGGTTTTCCAGTGGTGTCTAGTTTTAAGTTGATGGAAAAAGTTTCAAATGCAAGCAGTGCAAACTTACAAAGTGGTACAACTTTTGTTTTGCAGCTCGTGTGACCAAATAGACTATTCCAATGTGTCTGAATAGGTATTTTTACGCTACGCATGGTCCTCTTTCACACCCAAACACGCGGAATCGCTCTGAGCTACGCTCAATAGGATCGATCCCTTAAGGGTCCAAAGTGCAAAATGGCTGCAAACTTCAGCATGTTGTTACTCGGATACTGTGATGCTTAGAAACTTCTCATCTAATCCTACGGGATTTTGTTAGACCCCTCTACAATAACCTATCTCAGTTTTTTCTATCTTAGAGAAATTTTTCCGTGGTGGTAAATTTTCACTTAGGGAAAAAGTTGTCAAATGTAAGTAGTTGAAAGTTGCAAAGTGGTGCAACTTTCGTTCTACAGCTCGTTTGACCAAACAGACTATTCTAACGTGTCTAAATATGTATTTTTATGCTAGGCATGGTCTTCTTTCGTACCCAAACATGCAAAATTGCTCTGAGCTACGCTCAACCGGATCAATCCCTTAAGGGTCCAAAGTGCAAAATGGCTACAAAATTTAGCATGTTGTTACTTGGATACTGTGATGCTTAGAAACTTCTCATTTGATCTTATGGGATCGTGTTGGGCCCCTCTACAATAACCTCTCTCATTTTTTGTTATCTGAGGCATTTTCCCATGGTGGCAAATTTTCACTTAGAGAAAAAATTGTCAAATGCAAGTAGTTGAAAGTTGCAAAGTGGTGCAACTTTCGTTATGCAGTTCATGTGACTAAACAGACTATTCCAACGCGTCCAAATAGGTATTTTTATGCTATGCATGGTCCTCTTTCACACCCAAACACGCAGAATCGCTTTGAGCTACGCTCAACCAAATCAATCTCTTAAGGGTCCAAAGTGAAAAATGGCTACAGACTTCAGCATATTGTTACTCAGATACCGTGATGCTTAGAAACTTCTCGTTTGATCCTATGAGATTTTGTTGGGCCCCTCTACTATAACCTCTCTCAGTTTTTTCTATCTTGGAGGCATTTTCCTGGGTTGGTGAATTTTTACTTGAGGAAAAATTTGTCAAATGCAAAGTAGTTCTGCAGCTCGTGTGACCAAACGGACTGTTCCAACGCATCCGAATAGGTATGTTTACGCTAATCATGGTCCTCTTTCACACCCAAACACGCAAAATCGCTCTGAGCTACACTCAACTGGATCGATCCCTTAAAGGTCCAAAGTGCAAAATGGTTACAAACTTTAACATTTTGTTACTTGGATATCGTGATGCTTAGGAACTTCTCATTTGATCCTATGTGATCGCGTTGGGCCCCTCTACAATAACCTCTCTCAATTTGTTCTATCTTAGAGGCATTTTCCCGTGGTGGCGAATTTTCACTTTGGGAAAAAGTTGTCAAATGCAAGTAGTTGAAAGTTGCAACTTAGTGGTGCAACTTTCTTCTGAAACTCGTGTGAGAATGGGTACTTTTACACTATACATGGTCCTCTTTCACACCCAAACACACGAATCACTCTGAGCTACATTCAATCGGATTGATCCCTTAAGGGTCCAAAGTGCAAAAGGGAAATAATCTTTGACAGGCTATTACTCAGAAACCGTGATTCTTACGAACTCTTCGTTTGAGCCTATGGGATTGCGTTGGGCCCCTCTACAATAACCTATCTCAATTTTTTTTATCTCGGAGTCATTTTCCTGTGGTGTCCAATTTTCACTTGATGGAAAAAGTGTCAAATGCAAGTAGTGTAAAGTTGCAAAATGGTGCAACTTTCATTTTGTAATTTGTGTTGTAAGTGTGAAAAATTTAAAAGTAAAAGAACAACTAAAACACTTCTTAATAAGACATTAGATCAAGTTTAACATGAATTAAACTAATTTAAAACACTGAAAAATCTTGAAGACGTCTCATTGTCTCCTATCTCCAAAGATTTATCAAGTTACAGAAGCTCTCAGATTTGTAAGCATTGTAACTGTTTAAAATGCCTATCTAGAGGATGGAATGGATGCTAAATGCAATGATGTGATGATTAAGAATGATTTCTAAGTTATACGAAGCTATTGTAAACTATTCTGATGAAAATTGATAAAAGGAAGCTACAATAAAAACTAATGATGTTGTCGTGATATGAAATCTGTTGATGCCATGATGCTATAATGATACTAAAATGCTAATGCCAATGCTTATGATTGCTTGGTTGCTTGAGTACTAATTCATGCATAGTAAGTTTGCATAAAAGATGATAATTCTCGAGTCCTTTTCATGTTTCAGAAGGCTGTATATATAGATTTTTGACAACAATTTTGCACAGGGGTAACAAAACAGAGGCTCAGATTAAATCTGGAGATTTCAACGATACAAGATAAGAAGGTGGAGCTGATCATGGAGGATTGTTCCTTCCCATGAAAACACCAGGCAAGATGAGAGCAAAGATTTGAGGCAAAATATTTAAAGATTTGTTTGTAGGTTTGTCCCCGAGGCTTTTCCCTTGAATGACAGTTAAATTAATTAGATTTGAAAAATCTAATTTTATTGGTGAGTGAATAGAGGGATTTGATTTATGCTTTTATTTAAATATTTTTGGTTTATTTAAATTAGCAAAAAGAGAGATAAATAATTTAATAAAAAAAGCTATAGAAGTTGTTCATTAAATTAAAATAGAAGGAATAGGATAATTAAATTAAAGATTTTAGGATATCTTTATTTAATTAAGAAGAAAATATGATAAGATAATTAAATAACACAAACTATTGAAGCTGTGTATTTAATTTTAAGATAGAATTGATGAATAAAGTATAGAAGAAATAGTAATGATAATAATTTAATAAAACAAAAGTATATAATTTTGTTTATTTAATTAAGAGGAAATAATGTGATAAAATAGAAGAATTAATAGTGAACTTAATATAAATAAATATTTCTATTTATCTACTAAGTAGATGAATTTAGGATTAATTAATCAAATAAATCATATTTAAATAATTAGATTCTCTAGACTATTTTTAGGTGTATACATTTTGCCCCTTTTTGAAGTGATGTGTTTACGCATTGCCTCAAAGAAAATTTTGTGTTGTTGCTGCTAGTATCGATGAGAAATTTTTCAAAATGCCCCAAACATGTTTTTAGGTGATTGATGGATATATGCCCCCTTGAGAGATAAATTAATTTATTTTTTATTTTTTGGAATTTTTTGGAATTTTTCAATTTTTTATGATTTTCTGATGATTTGATATAGATTTGATGAAGATTTGATGATAAAATAATTTATCTCCCGATTTAATTGATGTAGGAAGTGGTCCTAGATGAATTTCAATTAATCTCCCCTTTTAAAAATTAAATCAATCTTATAAAAATCCCTTTTTTAAATAACCTATAAAAGGTAAAAAAGGTCTTTTTCAAAATCATTTGTACATTGTGACTTTTGAAAACTTGGTGAGAGAGATTCTTGTGCTACTTGGAGCGAGATGTCGATTCCATACAACACCCACCGTTTCGAGCATGTTTGATGACATCAGTGGTCGACCACGTTTGGACCTCCGGTATGTCTATTATTTTAACTTGGTTTTCATACATTTTCTCATTTTTTTATGTATTTTTTAGATTTATAAATTTAAACTTCTTTTTAGTGCTTTTATTTTCTGTTTTAGCGCTTTTCAATCCCATTGTAATGCTTAGAGGTTCTGTTGTAGCGCTTCTCAAAGTTTAGCGCTTCAAAGGTCTGTTTTAGTGTAGGTTAGGTTAGCACTTTGCAAAGTTTAGCACTTAGGATAGCCATTGTAGCGCTTCTGTAAGATATATTAGCACTTTTGGAACTTTAGCGCTTTGATTTGATTATGTAGCGCTTTGACCCCCTGTTTTAGCATGTTTCAAGTTTTAGTGCTTCTACCAAAACTATTAGCACTTTGACCAAATAGAATAGCGCTTTTTGATAAAAATGGTGCTTTGTCCGTCTGTAATAGCGCTTTTATCTGATGAAATGGTGCCTGTCATTGTTTTAGCGCTTTTAATGCCTTTTGAGTGCAGTTAAATCAAAGTGTTTGTGATTTTTATCAATTTGTTCTTGATGTTCTTGATTTCAGATCATATCAGCTGTTGGTTTGTTATGAATGATTTATCTAATCAAATACATGATATTTTTTACCTCATGATAGGCGAGGTCCGATGTTCATTTTGATAATAACTATCCTCATGATAGGTGAGGAATAATTAGGATTGACATACCTCATGATAAGCAAGGTTGATTTCATGCATTGATGATGACCTCATGATAGGTGAGGTTCATTTGATGCATTGATGATTGACCTCATGATAAGTGAGGTTCAATGATGTGTGCTCATGAGATTTGATCAAAATTCTCACTAAGAGTTGACTTGATTTGATATGGTATTTTGATGTTATTTGATGTTTGACTGAATTTATTGACTTTGATCTTGTTATGATAATAGGAGCGATTGGGGAACCTCCAGGTTCGAGAGTGTTTCCCCTGGACATTTGATCTCATACCACTGTTGGCACAACCTAAGACGGCTATCATCACACGTTGTGGATTGTCCCCTCTTCTATACATGCCCCAAATTAGGATTAATCAGGGTTTGTTGACAGCGCTAGTCAAGAGGTAGCATAGCGAGCACAACACCTTTCACCTTCCTACTGGTGAGATGACAGTCACCCCAGAGGATGTCTGGCGGATTCTGCAGCTTCTAATTGTTGGAGATGTTGTCATATGTGATTCGAGAGAGCAGGGTGGGACTAATTCTCTTCGTAGAGTGTTTCAGGATGATCGTATTGCAAGAGAGTGGATTCCATGGCGTGATATGGTTGATGCATACGCCACTTTGCTGATAGTACTTGCTAGTTTCATCGGTGGATTCCTTAGTCCTGGTTGCAAGTCTAAGGGATTCTCAATTGGTTGGGGCTGAGTTTTGGAGAGCATGGTTGTTCATGGCACCATATTTTCTTGGGGCATGTGTATGCTTTCCCATTTATATCATGATTTACATTCAGTTGTGTATCTCAGTGGTCAGAGTTTATCGGTTGATGTTACTTTGCTTTAGGTATGGGCATGGGAGCACATAGCTATCACACATCTAGTTCCAGTTAGATAGAGGCCACCTATGAGACCTCATGTGTTCAGATATGTCGGTCGGCTTACCCAGTCCAAACTGGGTAAGTTAGAGTATTGGAGGAGAGTTATTGATGACATGGCATCCCTACCTAGATTGTGATCATTGGGATGATGATGATATTCAGCTACCATTTCTTTATCAGTCGATGATCCTGATTGGTTGTGATCATCTTGTATTAGAGATATTCTTGATTAGACATGTTTACAGATAGTATGGGATGGTACAGGGTATGCCCCAGGGTGTTGCTCACTACGCTCGTCATCAGTCAGATACAGCAAATTGGGGGCCTTGTTTGTCATATGTTGCTGCAGTTCAGGAGTTTCAGGCTTTACAACCATTTGTGTGGAACATTCAACCAAATATTGTGGAGCCTCCAATTACAGTATATTATGTTGAGTTTCTCACTTTACATCCATTTCCATGCCTTACCATTCTAAATGAGCCTGCCCCATTACCTGTAGAGGAGGATGTTCTCGTTGCGCATGGTTGGAGACAGAGGAGAGAGGATGTTGGAGGAGTTGAGGTAGAGGATGTTGATGTGGTTGGTGAGGCAGATGCTGAGCCTAAGGAGGATGTTGGGGTAGAGGAGGATGTTGGGGTAGAGGAGGATGTTGGTGGCGAGGAGGATATTGGTGGCGAGAGCCGTGGAGATGAGAGCAACGGAGATGAGAGATTTGATAGTGGAGAGGTTGTAGGTGGGTCGGGCCCTGCTTTAGATTTGTCTGATGAGACCATGCCTCATAAGAGGCAGGATGTGGGAGGTGTTTCAGAGTGACTGCAGATAGCAGATCTTTAGGTGCAGTTAGAGACCATTCAGGAGCAGCTCTTCAGGCTCAGGGTTTATTAGAGAAAACTCAGGCTCAGATGTAGGCACAGGCTAAGTTGTATGCAAAGACTCTATTAGCTATGCAAGCTCAGTTGGTCACAACTTAGTCACAGATTGCAACATTGACAGCTGAGAGGGATACAGCCAGACAGATAGCTGAGGTAGCCCAGGATCAGGTTACTTCATTGACATCTGAGAGAGATGCGGCTAGGTTTGCAGTAGAGGGTGCTCAGGCTTCGGTCGATAGATTACAAAGACTAGCAGATGGTACCTCCTTGGCAGATTACATGAGAGAGGTTGCTCGCATTGGTGAGGAGATTGAGTTCTATAAAGCGAGATATTATGACGCAGTTCCCTCTGAGCAGACAGTTAGCTATGTGAGGTCTCGTTCTGCCAGGTTACGATCTAGGACTGTCAGTGCAGGTGTTACCCGGCCTTTACCTAGAGATCCCAGGGATCCCAATTCTTCTGGTGGTAGGGGTCCTGATCATGTTATGCCTACACCGTCTGGAGCCAGCAGCAAATGATTTTTGTTTGTGTTACATTTGATATGTGATGTACACTTTGATTATTTTGATATACAACCATTTTTGATGTTTTATCTCTCTTCATTTCAGACATCGTTGTATACTTGACATTGTGATTTTGATATATATGAGATGCAATGGATTCTACGGTCCATTATGTGTTCTATATGATTCCCCGATGGATGCATTTTCTTTGATGTTCTATATGCTATGTGATGGTTTTACTATTATGATGGTATACTTTGATATGATGTGGTTCTATTTATGATGCACATAATGGTAATGTATGGATGCATGTTATATACATACATGATTATTTAAATGATGTAATACATGTGATGTAAATGCAAATATATGGATGAAAATGTTTGAATGATACATGATGCAATAAATTGATAGACTTTATGATCAAATGGATGGATTATATATGAATATGTGATATAATAAATGGATGGATTTAATGAGTTATGATGATGATGTATGTTTATGAAAATGGAATGATATAGATATATGTTTTGTTGATATTTTTGTAGAGATATGATGAGAATGTAAAATGATTTGATTGAAATGTATGAATGATGAAATGATGATGTAAATGCTTTTAATGTATGTGAATGAATATGATGATGCAACTATATGATCATGAGGATGGTTTTGCTAATGTCAAGTATACTTAGTCTATTATGATAAAATATAATTTTTTAATGAATGATTCACCAATTTTGTAACCAATACTCTACAGATGTAACACTATTTTGGATGCAATCTACTTTTACCATGCAAATCTACATGTAAACATAGGCATTTTAACAGTACCTTTGTGCTTTGTATCATCATTGAGCTTTTAAAATGTTGAAAGTGAGTACAAGCATCGATGGTATAATGTAAACCAATGATGACCTGAGTACTACTTCCATGATTTTTGATATTGCAAGCAAATACAAGCATCGAGGTATAATTAAACCGAGATGACCTAAGCATTTCTTGTGTAAACAAACAAGAATTAACCACTTTCCTATGTGAATTGGAATGTCATCCATGATACTTTATAGAGCATTTCCTGTGATGATTCACACAGTAATTATGATTAATTCATAGACAGTAGACAAAGAAAATACCAATTCTTCTTCCTGGCTTCTCTAGTTCAATACATCATTGAGTTGCTCCAAAGAAATGATAACAATGATTAAAAGTACAACATATCTTACATTTTCTTATAGTATTCAATCATTTATTCAGATTAGATCATCCATCTTGATTTTGTGATGTTTTTGTGTTTACGAGATTTTGGATCAAACTAACCTAAAGACCTATCCTAGGGGCCTCGGGGGTTGATCAAAGATTAGCCTTGCCTACGTTATACATGCAGAGACCACGTAGTTTGACTGACACAGACACATGTTTTGACTTTTTGAGACTGACTTTTTGACTTGTTTTTGGATTTTCTGTTGTGATATGGATGTCCAATGTGTTTTGATCGCTCTTTTTGTTGCTTTTCTCCATTTTTTTTAAGCTCAAGATTTATGTTGTCCCCAATGATCTTCATATGTTTCCCCCAAGACAGGGTGAGATATGACCATGTGATATGATATGATAATGGATGTAAAATGATGGTGGAAGTAACAACCATGACATATGTCCAATAGATAGGAGAGTTGATTTAAATCACAAATAGCACATGTTTCCAAGTTTTCACTATATGTTTTTATTGCACCTTTTCATTCTTTTTGATTTTTTTGTATTTTTCTGTTTTTCTGATTTTTTATTTTTTTGAATTTTTTTGTATTTTTTTGTCACTAGGATGCCTATTTGCCAGGTTTTCATCAAGGTAACCATTTTAGAAACTAATTCATGCGCTAAGTGATTTAGGTTTATAACTTTTTGAGATGGATACTGTTGATAGGTTCATCAAACAAATCCCCTTCTGGTGTAGACAATTGATATGCTCCTGATCCATACACTGATATGATTACAAAGGGACCTAACTAGTTAGGTTCAAACTTCCCTTTCTTTTCTCTATCCTGTTGATTCCTAGGGTTTTCCTTTAGGACCAAGTCTCCAATTTGAGAGACTCTAGGTTTTACCCTATGATTGTAACACCTTGACATTCTTTGTTGGTAGGCCTTCAAATGATTGATTGCTTGTTGACAACGTTCATCCACTAATTCTAGTTCATGTAGCCTTGAAACTCTGTAATCCTCATTTGTTATGATATCCTTTAGTGATACACAGAGTGATGGTACTTCTACCTCAATTGGTAGAATGGCCTCTGATCCATACACCAAAGCATATGGTGTAGCTCATGTTGGTGTTGTTGGGACTATAAATTTCTGCATAATTTCACAAGTTTTCATCCCCCTGAGTTCCCGTGTGAGTCCTTCTCGAAGCACATCTTCCCTTCCATCATGACATTCTACTTACATTTTGCATCAATCCATCGTGCCATGCTTTTTTCACATTCTGGTCTGTATCAGTGTGAAATGGTCAGGGTCTCCCCGACCCATGTTGCATTTTTTGCTAGCAAACGTCTATGTTTCTGTAGACATGCAAAATTTACATTATACATTCGATCAGGATCATTTATCAATTGAACTAGATATTGCATTGGATCCATTCATCACCTTTATCCATTTAAATAATCTCATTGCCTAAGGTTATTTAAAATCAAAAAGCCATTTAAATCAAATCTTAAATCATTTTCCAAAGTCCAAAAAGTCAAATCAGTTAATCAGCATTAAATCAGCATAATCATCATTAAATTAATCTAATCCTAATCTAAGGCTAATCCCATCCCACTTGCACAATAAATCAATTTTATTGATTTATTAAAACAATCATTTTCCCTCAACAATGACAAGTCAAACAGGGCATTTATTGCTGTTTTTTCTTGTCCCCCTCTCAGCATTAATTGCAAATTTGAATTCAAAAGTTCCCCCTCTTGGGCACTCTTCCCAAATCTTGCACACACATCCATCAATCACATGGTGACAAGTGTCCTTCTATCATTGGCTTGATTTTTATCCCACATTGGTCCCTCTTCAACAATCTTAGCACTTGATAATCTATAAATGAGAGGCTTCAACATTGAGCAAATCCTCCACAATCTTTATGCAAAGTCACTCTCTTCACATGGAGATCTGATTTTGTTCATCCACTCCACAATCTTAACAATTTCATCTACATCTCATGCAAGGTCACTTTCTTCATTGGAGAAATGATCTTGTCCATCATTATCATTAGCTTATCTAAAGGGGTTGGGAAAGGGCTACTTTCCACATCAAAGTAGCACCAATCCCCCTATGAGATGGTGTTTGAGTAGTTTAGGAATAAATGTCATGCTTATGTTGCTTATGATTTTATGTTAGTTTGATGTCGTTATTTCCTTTATGCTTGCTCAATAATTTCATAGGGAGAGGGATTATCTCATTTGTTCAACATTGATAAATTTATGCCATATTTGTCAATCTATGATAAATGAAAGGTTTTACCTCTCACATAAATGGCGCTAGAAGGAGGGCTGTTGCATTTTCTATTCAACGTGGATGGCAGGATTCGAACCTGCAAGGGCAGAGCCCACATGATTTCTAATCATGCCCAATAACCATTCTGGCACATCCACTTTTAGTTTGTTTGCTTGGTGTTTATAAAACAGTCCATAGACTAAATTATGTTATTTACATTAGATATTCAAAACTGCTTTTGTCATGATGGAATCATTTAAGTGTTGTCTCTGTCAAAGTTACGCTTGCTAATTTGTGGTAGATCAAAAAGTTCTGTAAAAAAAGACGTTTATTCACCTTTTTTAAAGTGGTTCACAGCTACTTCTTAGTGGCGTTTAAATCTCTGCTTGGATAATCTTTATTCGCCTACATTTACTGGAATCTCCTTGGCTGGAGTTTTGAACAGCAAATCATAGAGAATTCTTTTAAATGGCTTTGGGGCGCAGCTTTACACCGCCAGTTGCATTTGCTTAAAAGTTCCTAAAGCCTCTTGAAAATCTATTTTGTGCATATCACGCAATCATTGCATTATCTGAGACCATATTTTCTTCTGAGGCATTCTGTCAACCAGTTCGAGCGCCTTGTCTGTGCTTTCACATGAGGCAATCTGTCTAAAACAGATTACACGCCTTCCCTATACTGGCGCATCCTGCATAGAATCATTTTATCCAACAGTTCACGTACCTTGTCTATGCTCTCACACCAGAAAATCTTTCAAAAAAAAAAAAAAAATAGTTTATCTATGCTTTACACGCCTTGTCTATGCTTCCATATTGCACAGAGCGTTTGATAGTCACAATCTCTGTTATACTTTGATATGCTAAAACAAAATCTTGTTTAATGGCGAAGTCAGGGAGGATGCTGGAATAGCTATGAAGTTCAACTTTACACTTAACAGTTGCATTTGCTCGAAAGTTTCTGTCGCCCTTTCATCACATCCATTTTGTGCACATCCAGTGGCCATGGCATTCCACGGGACCACGTTTCCTTGAGGCATTCTGTCAACAGATCTCACGCCTTGTCTGGGCTGCCACATTCAATACTGTCGAGTAGTTCGCATGCCTTGTCTATGCTACCACGAGCCTTGCCTGTGCGACCACATTTTGCATTCGGTTTGCTAACTTTATTTGCTTGAAATATTGATGACTGCTGCTCTTTAATCCAACGAATCTTGCTGTTTAAAGATCTGTCTAGATTTCGTTCAAGTTGCACGGCAATTATCTCATGAATTCTGGCTTGAAAGTCAGGGATTTTGCAGCTGTTATTCGACATAATACAGTGGTGGCTCGGTGCAGTGAATAAGGGCTAGAAGCGACAAAATATCATCATTAGAGTCTACTGTTTCAACTCGCAAAATTGGAAGAAGTTTGAAATGTATGGCAATGGAGCTGATGCCGTGTTTTGATGAAGAGTAAAGCTTGTCGCTTGCAAAAGAAGCTCCACTCTCACTTTTTGTCCTTATTAAATGCTAGCATGCGAGTTAAAGATTTTATATTTTTTCTGTCCTCTGTCCTCTCAATTTTTGTTCAAATTTTAAATCTCTGTGGGTTTCATTTAATATCAAGTTGACAGGTGCAGCGCATGTTGGGAAGGATGCATGGCGAGACTTTGTAAGGTGCATAGTCAAGGAAACATTACAGACTAATGTAGTTGAACAATGAGTGCGGGTGAGGTGCTCCCACAGCCAACCACTGGGCGACAGGCAGAGATATGACGCAGCAACCAAAAATCCATCAAAGACTACTCATAGCATCGATTATTGTGCTTGATTTTTGTTTATATTTCAAAATCTTGAAAATATCTGTTGGAGAAACCATGAGAAGGCGCACATTATCTGCTAACCACTGACGTTTGACGTGCAGCTTAGCAGTTGTATTTGCTTTAAAAAACAAAAAAAAAAGAAAGAAAGTTGAGGAGTCTTTCTATATGACAGCTGCACTTAATCTTTTAGCAATATTTAGCTTTAAGGAACGACTTTAGCAACCCACTAGGGACATTTTTTTTTGAAATATTGTAGTCCTTAGGGTTGACAACATTTTATCCACTTTCAAAATCTGCTGCATCATGATGATTATTTTGAAATAGTCAATGTTTAAAAGAATGCGTTTAAAAGGTTTATGATTGATTTATGGGCTTAAATAACAAGTGTCAAGGAAGGGGTCTAACGAATTTGATGGTTTTATCTTTAAATAAACTTTTCATACAAAAGTTTAGTTTATTGGGATTGGATTATCAATAAGAGAAGCTTCTAGTTCTATATTTGTTGTTAAAAGTCTAAAGAAATCATGGTTTACTCTTGCATGCCTCTTTCTATTAAAAAAAAATCATTTGTCCTTACAAATTTGGATCATGTTATTAACCATCAAAATAAGTTTAAAATTTTGATCCTCACATAAAATATCTTTTGTTTAAATAGGTACAAAAGCAAACGAAGGTACAAGCGAAGGTACAAGCGAAAGGTGAAAGGTACAAAAGCAAACGAAGGTACAAGCGAAGGTACAAACGAACAAAGGCGAAAAGATGCAAAGCAAAAGAGGAGGAGGATTCTTGTTTGAAAACACAATGTGTTTTTTAACACTTTGATTTTTTTGATCAATACTACTTCACGAAAGGAGGGAAATGTTTTTTTTGAAAACACAATGTGTTCTTTAACACTTTAAGTGTTTAATCAACACTACACGAAATTGTTTTCCTTTTCGTTTTAGAACATTAGTTTTCAATTGGGGCTAAAACGAACAATTTCATTTTCATTGCAAAGGGCTTAAAACGAACCTTAGAACAAACTTACTAGATTTGTTTTGGTTTA
The DNA here is from genome assembly GCA_007258455.2 of Sequoia sempervirens. Taxonomy (NCBI): domain Eukaryota; kingdom Viridiplantae; phylum Streptophyta; class Pinopsida; order Cupressales; family Cupressaceae; genus Sequoia; species Sequoia sempervirens. The sequence continues at coordinate 68,358 of VDFB02345451.1, forward strand.
AAATTGAACAAGGCAAACTTCACACTTGATTTTGGTGCTTAAAATGAAGTCATCATTGCTTTGAGGCTAAAACGAACAAGTGCTTGATTGTGTTATTTTGTCTTTTGAGTGCGTATCCTCTCCCCTTGCGCTTCGTGCGATCTAGGGTGCAAGAGAAACTCTCAAAATACATTTTATTGCTTTAAAACACTTCATTTTTGGGCTTAAAAAATTGAACATCTTGTGCGAGTGTGAGTAGGGGCATTTTCGCGTACATTCTCGTTCTTTGTGCCATCAAAGATCGATCGAGTTACGGATTGTGTCTTTGCTCGCTTTTGTTTATCTTAGAGGGGCACTTGGGGAAAAGTACTCACCCAAAGCGGCGACTCATGGTAACACTCTAAAACCAAAGAGTATTTCCGGTAGGGATATAAAATGAGGATTTTGGTTAAGCGCCATAATCAGCTCGACGAATGGATCCGAAAGGGACTCTTGCCGCGTTAAGGTCAACTCTGACGGAAAGTCCTTACTAGAACCTATGTGTTAGAATTTTCCAAAATCCTTAATGTCACATTTTGTTGGTGCAAGAGCTGCAGTGGATACAGGCAGCCCTAATTTCACGGCTTTTAGTAGAGATGGAAAGCATGCCATAGGGAGTTTCATGGGTGTTGATGCTTAGGTGCCAGAGTATAAGTGAGTGCCGTGGAGGGGAGCCAGTGGGGTCAAGCATCTAACCATCCACTAAAAGTAGGCGTAGCTGGACTTGTCCAAGTGGGGACTCAACAAACATTGTCTATCACATCCATAGGGCTTGTAATTATTTTTTGTTTGAAAACACAGTGGGTATTCGAAAACATTTTGCAAACAAACACTTAAACATGATCATGCAAATTTCAAACCCCTTTTGATAGAGCAAATACCTTTTGACGAATTTAAGTGTTGTTGCCTTCCCTTGGGATTATGTCCTTAGAGGTTTCTCATCACTTGAATTTATATCGTCATTTGCTCTAACTAGGGTTAACAATAGGAAATCCCTTTGCCTCAATTTCTTGGAACTCCCACACAACACTTTGTGGGAAGAAAAGAAATTAAGACATTGGACATCTTAGTTTGAAACTTTAATCAAGAGTGTGTTTGTGGTAAAAAGAATACACTAAGCAAAGATAACAAATTGGACCCCACGCATGTGCTTGATATCTTTTGGTCATATTGGTCTTTTGATTGCTCTTAGAGAAAAGTGTGTTCTTCAATACCTTGGCCTAGTCAACAAAGTCTCTCTAAGTCTCTTAGGATCATCAAAACTTCCATCATCCATTCAAACATTTATCAACCCATCCATCCAAACAACTTTAAAAGCTTTGAAAACATCATTACCTAGACTTGGGTACATTTCCAAACCAAATCAAAATCATTTGTTTAGTTAGGTGTGTTTGGATGAATCCTTCCACGCACACTTAGTTAAATTATCACCTCTTTGAACAAGTTCATCCTAAGATAACATCCAACATTTTAGGGTTTACAAGTTCATGATCCACATCAAACAATCAAAATCAAAATCCCTAAGTCTAGCATTGATTCAAAGTTCCTAAACGTTCATCACTCATATCATCCACCTTTCATCCTCCATATCATCATTGGTCCTAGGAATCTTAGAGGTCACTTTCATAACAAGGTCAAAACACAAGAAGAACATGGAATATAAACTTGATCCATACATCTTGGGTAATCCAAATCAGTTGAATCTTCAAAGCCTTGCAATGCCTATCAATTATCAGAATCCATGCATAGGATCATTTCCTTCGACAAATATCAATGGTACAACAAGTGTGGGTATGCCCAATCTGAATTTTGGAACACATCTCCCCATGATAGATTTCAATCAAAGTCCAAACTTACAAGTCTATCCTCCAAACAATCAATACATGAGTCTTCAAACGAGCAACATCATCCCACCAAATCCCTACAAACCAAATGTGGATGTACCAAATGCATTTTTTCGAAACATGAATCCTAACTCGGAAACCTTTGGAAAAATGATTCCCAATACCAACATTGTTCATCCTATCATGCCAAATCAGAACATTATCCAAAATCAATTTTCCCATAATCCCATTCAAAAATCGCAAGCATGCATGCCAAAACTACTTGAACACAAGCCAAATCAACTATCTCAAGTGAGTCAAGATCAAAATCAAGAACAAATTTGGCGAGATCAAATTGCGGAACTTTCCAAAATAGTTGAGGCATTGCGCCAAGGGAAATCTCCACCACCATTACCCACATCATTCCTTGGTTTAGGGCTTCCCCCTTTACCTAACACCAATCAATCCACCCAAATCAATCCACATAACATCAATCAAACCATCACGACAAATCCTTTGAATATACCATCGGCATCACACCAATGGATGGTATCTAATCAAACAACAACATTGATCCCAAATCAAAATACGGTCTCCCAAGGGCCTATCACCTCGGTCAATCCAACCATCACTATCCCTTCAATCATTCCAAACGCCACTATCACTCCCATCACATCTCAACCCCTCACTACCATGATCGCTCCGAGCGTATCTCAAACACTTGTCACTACATCCAACACAATTTCAATCCCACCACCATCACCATTGCGACTAAGCCAAGTAAGCAATTACAATGCTTCATTCAAAGCATACCAACAATTGCTCCAACAATATGAAACAATTCGGCAAGCGCCTATAGCCATGCACGCTTCTCAAGCTTCACAGCAAAATCAAGCTCAAACATCGCTGCAACAACAACAAGCAACACAAGCTCAACAAGTGCAAAAATCCTTTCAAGTTTCCCAAGCCTCTCAAGCTACCCAACCAACACGAGCACAAACACAAAAGATGACAACTATTGAAAACAAGGATCAAGATCAATCCATCACTGAGCACACGTTTACTTCATCCAATGATCAAATCGACAAATGTCAAGAGTCACTTTTGAATCACGATCAAAATCCACCAACAAAACTTGACAATAAGCCAATTCAAGCAATATCAACATCACTTGACTCTATGGTCGAAGACATTCATAATCTCTCCACCACAATTGTCGAAAACAATGATCAAAACCTCTCCATCGAGGAGCACATTGAAGATATATCTACACAATCCGATGATCAACTCACCCTACATCAAGAGCCACTTTTTAGTGATCTCTTTCAAGGAGTGTTGGGATTATTTGATCCTATTGACATAATGCACAATCAGTTTACCTATGATCATGTTGAAAATGTCTCTACATCGCCTTACGAGTTAGGGGACATATCTCAAGAATTTATTCCAAAGCATGATCAAAATCTTTCACCAAAGTCTAGCAATGGTCCTTTTCAAAACATGTTGATCCCCTTTGACTGCATGGTTACAGATACTAAAGGAACCCTAAACTCGACACTTGAGGATGTTGAACCACTTACCATGTCCAATGAAGATATCCAAGCACCATTTTTTGAAACCGACCCATGTCAAGAGCTTGATCCAAAGCATGTCGAAAGCAACTCCGAAATTAATCAAGATCAAGAATTTGTATCTCCAAGATACTACAATAATCTAATGAACACTCTCCTATCCATGCAAGATGATCACATCCACATAGCACTTACTCCTCCATCTACCCTTGAGATGCTTTCTATGGATGGGCACGTAGATGATCTTCATCTAGAACAATATTTTGTTACACAAAAAGAGAAGATTCTTAACTCCTACAATCAAATGGATTTGTCAACATCAGGATCGAATATGTCCCAAACTCAGATTGAGGACATCATGAATAAAGATATCCATCATTATCCACCCAAGGAAACAAGTCAGATAGAACATCCAGAGTTAGCAGAGCAGAAAATTGAAAGAACTTCAACTACGGTGGTCATCTATCAGAGAACACTTATTGAACAAGAGCTCTTGGAACAGGAGAAATCAAAGCATGAAGGTACTACTTCTACCATACTGGGGGCAACTTCATCTCAAGCAAACATCAACATAAGAGGCATGAAGAATCCTTATGATGAAACCGGTGTCAATACTACAACCAGCCACGCCATGAATCTTCATTCACCCATCACCCCAGCCACAAATTGGGACCAACATCAAAGGAAATATTTGAATCAAAGTCTGAAGAGCGTTATCAAAGCAAAGAGAAGCATAATGGACAAATAAAAAATACAAATGGATAGCAAAGATACAAAGAGAAAGATCATCCCTATCAAACTCCATCAGTCAAAGAAACTATGGGAAAAATAAAGAAGAGTATCCATCAAGATGTCGCAAAAGCGGAGGGCTTTTAATGACATTACAAAGTGTATCAAGCAGTTGGTCCTAATTCCACGCACACTTCCGTATCCACCCATCATTGCTCATCTTCCCAAGTTTGGAGAGTCAAAGGTTCCAAACTGTCAACCAATCCATCTCTTATCCCTAAATGCACTCCATCCACGCCTCCACACATGATATCCAATTCTCATATTGACCATGTATTGGCAACGACCCTTCATCATAAGGATTCAGAAGGCACTTTATCATGATATGCGGAGAGGCGAGTTAATACAGGTATAAATGGCAGATCAAGAATCCCAAAGGCTGCATTCAGTACGTATCTTATAAAGCAGCTCCTTGAGGCCGGAATATCGATGGCACATTATGTGAGGAAGCGTCGTCAACACCACCCGGTGTGGTTGACATGAATCTTCGAGAATAATACAAAAAATCAAAAAACAAAATCAAAAATCGAGAAAAGGATTGAAAATATGGTAAAAGATAAAAATCGTCCTCTAATTGAAAACCCGCGTAGTACGGCTTTGGGCAAGACCATGGCTTACAGCAAGCGAGCGTCGTATTAGTCGAGGCATCTCGTGTGCGATTCGGATGAACATCTCATCCATCCATAATAAATCAAGCATTCCATCTCATCCCATCCATAATAAATCCATCCATCCATAAACCATTGATCTAATCCATTTTCATCCATCTTCATGATCCATAGTCCAAGTTATCTTGATCTTGATGAAATTTTGGACCACACCTTACGCTTGCTTATGACAAACATCTTGACATGGGTCGTTTTCATTGGTCCTATCCTATGCAACATTATTTGAGCTTTGAAGCACTATCCAAATGAGCATTCGTTATTCGAACACCTTATCTTATCGCAAGATAATCCATGTCCCTCCATCCATACACTTATCTGAACATCCATCCATTGCATTCCATACGTTGCTAGACATTGGGGGCAGATATGTACATCTTGCTTCGAGAATAAATCTTGATCTATATCCTTCACCTTATGTGGTGATTCGAACATTGGTAAACGTGAAATCAAATTGGTCAAACATTTGTGATCTAGAGTCTGAATCACTAGCCCATGGCATATTTTGACGAGAAAACCTTCCTTATCAATCTTCATCTTTCATCGAACATCAATCGATATCAGTCGCATCTAAGCTGCACGTCAAACATCACATCAAGTCATCCAAACATCTTTTGTTCGAAACCAAGCTTCATCAATCATGATCAATCAAAATCCAGTCAAAAAATCATCATCTCGGGATATCCTTGTGTTGCTTAACACTATCCTTGCATTGTCGTGTATCCTCGACAATGTTATCATTATCAATTATGATCAATCCAGTCCTTGCATTGTTGTGTATCCTCAACAATGTTATCATCATCAATCCCATCCAATCCTTGCATTGTTGTGTATCCTCAACAATGTTATCATCATCATCAATCCATTGACACGATCGA